>JAOEGS010022775.1:2819-24917 GCA_025447755.1 Corythornis vintsioides
TCCCCCCCCCGAATCAGTTTCTACTTTGATTATTGTTAGACAGCACTTAACAGCAGAGCCAAAGGCTCCTTTTTTAGGCTGCCTTTCCTCTTTACATCTTGGGGAAGGGAAATTTTTATGGAGGCTGGTACTGACTCATTTGAAGAGTTGAATGTACCAGCAGTAAACTTTTTTGTTGGTAAAGGAGGTTTTGGGTGACTTCTGCATAGTCTATCAGTAATAGAGCAGCTTAAGCACTTCTGAGCTTCCTGTTGTTGCTGATGTTCACATCTGGGTCAGTGGACATCATACTTCAGGTGATGATCACACAAGTTGTAGCTGAAGTGAGGTGGGTGGATCTATTGTCCCAATGCAGGTCATCAAGGAGCACCCTGGTTGTAGCTGAGAACTTGGATCTTGGTTACACACCCGTTTCATTGATGGCAGGGTAGCGTTAGGTATGAGAGAGGATGCCAGCAGTAAATATGTGTTGCTGGCTATTTCTTGTCATTAAATAGCCAGATCACTATAAGCAAGACTGTCCTGGGCAAATTCCAGCTTGGGTAATTGCATTCTGTCTCAATATCCTTATTCTCCCTCCTGTTTAATTTGGCTATAGTATTTTTTTTTTCACCTTAACTGTATTTTTAGTATCAGTGCGCACTGCAAAGAATTTTCCATGTTCAGTTGTAGCAGTGCCTGTTTGCAAACCATCCTGAGAACAATATTTTGCAGAAACAGCATCTTCTGCAACTAATGTCCTCGCTGTTTTCAGCATTGTAGAGGGGAAATGATAGTCTAAACCCATCATTTTCAAGTACAGCTTGGGCACTGAAAATGACCCCTTCTTCACAGATATGAATGTTGAGTCACAACTACCTACTTGGGAGGGAATCAGGCTGGTATTTTTTTCTTGCTTGGTGAAATTGCAGATCACTTCAGATGGAAATCTGTTAGGATTCTATTAGTTTTACCTTTAAGAAATTTGTTATGAAGGTTAAATGTAACAACCTCCTCCTACTGAGGACAATGTTGAGACTAAAAGCAAATTTATCTTGACTTTCAGTTCTCCCATTGTGTTTGCAGAGTGCAGTAGATAAAAATTACTTTTGTTTGCAAAACAATCGAATTGCATGACAAAGCTACTAAATTCCACTAACTGCTGTCTTGGCTGTTCATTAGCCTGTGATCAGGCCTTTTGTAAAATCCAGAACCATTCTGTTTAGAAAGTGAAGACATTACCCTCAGCAGGGCTGTTGTTCCCCCCACACACACAACCCGTTTGACTTAATAATATTAAGGTGCAATTTGAGGCCAGTTTCACTGTAGTAACCATTACAGTAAATCAACAGGAGTAAAATGTGAATTTGATTGTCCAGTGTCATAGAGATAGCTTCTGAAAGTCAAATATGCTTGAAGGAGGGGTTTGCTTTAGCAGTTATTTTTTTTTTAGGAGGCGGGGAGCGTTTGCTGCTGCAGCATCTTATCAGAAACTGGCAGGTTTTTGTAAGTTTGCTTGAGCGCTTGTATGACACCTCTGTATGTATCAGGGTGAAGATAGGAGGGGGAATAAACAAGAAGGAAATATAAATTAAATAGAAGGGGAGTTGCACAAATACAAGTTAAGGAATTGCATGATATTTTGTGTTTTGCATTAAATTAATGATTCATGTGTGGCAGAGCTGCACATGTACAACCTAGGGGGGATTTAAACCCCAGAAAACCAAAAAGCTACATACTGGAGGAGCCTTTAGATTCTTTCAGTGGTAGTGAAACAGTCGGAGATCAGATTTGTTCTGTGTTGCAGCTTTGTCGGTGCCTTCTGGGTGGGTGAGAGTTTTTTAAAGGCGAGCAGAGCTCTGTGTTCCTCAGTGCTGCCGTTAGAGCCACTGCACTAAGCAAACCTCATGAAGCAAAGAAGCTGGAGGGTAAACTCCTGTGCTCTATCTTTGTCTTGTGTAGAACTGTCTTTTAAGTTCCCTGGGAGCCTGTCCTCACCAGCAGCTTAAATGTCAAATGTTTGGCAAGGGATCCAAAATACAAAAAGTAGTTAATGGCATTTAGATGCAGATTGATATCTCCACTGAAAGTTTCCTTTCCTTTTTTTTTTTTTTTTTTTTTTTTTCTTGTGATGCACGGAGATGTGAATCCTGCAGAATGTAATTTGTTCCTTCCAAACACCAGTCTGGAGTCGCTTCCTGCTTCCCTTCCAGACTGCGGTGCCTAGTGATGAGCCTGCATTGTAAGAAGTGCTGCCCACAGCCTCAGAACAATACTTGGGGGCTGGTTTGAAGTCTGAAACCACTTAGCCTTTTTTTTTTTTTTTTTTTTTATTTTATTTTAGAAGTATTTAATGTCAGACACCAATCTCTGCAAAGCATCTTAATTTTGGTTTTGCATCCATTTTCAAAGTGCTCATAACAGCCTCTTGTGGGGCTTGTGGGGTAGAACAGGGTAATTCACCATAGGAAATCTTCAGGTTGGTGCAGGTGAGGGTATTCTGGAGGCAATGGATTGTTTGCGACCCTTCTGGGAAATGCCGACTGGGAAGGTAAATAATGTACTGCTGGTAAGCTGCTCTGAAATACCGTGTGCTACAGAAGTTTGCATGTGTGTTCCCAGCAGTAGCCTTAGAAGGGCTTTACCAAAGACCTTAGTTGTTCTGACACATCCAGCATCCAGGTTAAAACTTAATGGGTATCTTGTGGGAGTGGGGAGGTGAATGCATTTCTGTTAGCTACAGCCAACTTTTGTTTTCGTTAAAACTCAGCAGAATTGCCTAAATGTGCTGGAAGATGTGTTTCAGGGGTTAATGGCCTGTGTGCTTCCTGCTTCTAAGTAGATTTTCTTGAGACGTTTTTCTTTTTACTACAGTGTTAAGTGATACCTGTTATGAACATGCTATCAGGGCTACTTTACTTTGTAAAACATGAAAATTTTTTAACCAGGGAACTGGTGTAAAAGGGTGGATTTTTACATGGCTTCACATAAATTAGGCATGCAGCTCATAAACGTGATGGAACACAAATTCAGATTTAATTTCATTTACAACTGTGACTTCAGATATTTGTTAGATAGTTCATTGAATTCCAGCCTCCTGAGTTGCGCTGTCAGCAGAAACAGCAATAATATGTAATTATAGCAAGTACTTAACATCTCATTGACTCAAATTCCTGTGTTAATGATTTCACTGGATTCCTGTTAAAGTAATACGTGCTGAAATAGCACAAGCCACTGCTCTGTTAGGCAGAGGCTCCAGATCAGGGTCTTAGCGAAGATATTGTAAATTGTCATTCTGCTAAAATCAGTAGAGCTCTGACGGTGTATCTTTGTTGTTGTTGTTAGTGGACTGCAGGGATGGACTTTAATGATACAGTGACTATTTAAGAAAAGGACAATTTCATATAAATATGTCAGTGCAGGTTTTTTTTTCCTATAGCTTTTCAAGATGTGATAGTTTCAATTCTGCTTGAGCTGGTTATGCTAATACAATTTCTCATACCCTTGTACAACATGTAGTCATGCAGAAATATTTATTGGCTTTTAAAATTGAATTACCTTTGCGGCTACTAGTTTTATAGAGATTGCCCCAAGTTTTATAGTAAACCTCACACAGAAACATGGGAGGAAATTGCTATTTAGTGTTACGTATTCTGCTCCTGCCTGCAGTTTTGAAGGTCTGTGTCTTAGGATTCCAAATCTGGGTGAGGATATTTGCTATAGAAATGGGTGTTGATCACCTTGCATTTCTGGGACTATTTCCTTTGCCTGAGACAGCAGCACATGACAGATGTGCCCAGCTGTACCTTCTCCCCTTACCACGAGCTAGCTGTTTAGCACTGTCAGGGTTTAAATACCTATCAATAGATTTCAAAATGCTTCATCCCATCAAGAGTACAGGAGAAGGATATTGACTTGATGTTGTTTCAGCAGTGAGTTTGCTGCTGACCTGCTCTTGTGAGAGAAACAGCTAGAAAGAACAGCATGAAAATCAGTTTAAACCCCAGTTCTTTGCTACAGCAGGATTATTCTTTTTAAGCAGTATTCCCAGTCACTATTATCCCTACTCTGCCTGCTCTGGGTAGCACCCACTGCATGTGCCTTTGGTGGCTTCCACTGTCTGTCACTGGTTGAATGCTGGAAGCGATGCAGTGTTGAAGTGGTGTTCTGGGCAGAGCAGTGAGAGCCTTTTCTGCTGCAGGCTCCTGTTACTCAGTGGTTCAGCTGAACCAAGTTGTAGTAGTGGCTTCCTGCGTGGATGAAACTACAGTATTTTTAGCACTGCATTTATTCAAAATGTCCTGCCTGACATAAATACTCAATAGTTCCAGTGGGTTTAATCATATCTATAGTTGGAACTATTTTAAACTTGAATGCTTGCTTTTTAAACCAATGATTGTGAAGAATGAACTGAAGTAATGCCTTCTGGTGTCACAGTGTGAGTTAGGACATTTGGAAGGTAATGTGGAAAGACAGGGTGAAGTTAATTTTGTATTCTTGTGACCTGCAAGGTATAAAGAGCAGTAGAAAGTTGCTGCTGGCTTTAGAAACATGAGCATACGTGCATATTTTCAAGTGGAAATTTGGTTTCTAAATTTGACTTGTGTAGCTACTCAGCTGGTGAACAAGTGAGAGCTCCAGACTTCAGGATGGAAGTGGAGAGTATGGAGCTGCAGTCAGTCTGCCTGGAACTTGTTCTTTTCTAACACCTACTTAGACTCAGTGATTCTCTGAATTCCTTGAGGTAAAAGTAGGTTTTTGTTAAGTCTGCTTCATCAGAAGCAGTGACTATGAAATGGGCAGTTTTGTGCCAGTCCTTGTCTCAAAAAGTATTCTGGGAGACCTCCAGCACAACTGCTTCACCCATCGTGCTTTCAGGGAAGTGGGTGACCTTGGCAATTAGGTCCTGATTAATAGCTAATGATAGACATAATAAGTAATGAGGAAAGATGAGCATGAGGGACAGTGCTTCAAGTAAGAACTGCCTCACAAATTTGCTTGAGTGTTACCACGAAGTCCTAGTGCTGTTTTCCCTCGTCGTGAGGCCTGTTAGTCTGCTGGAGTGTGTGACACAGAGGCCGTGTCCCAACGTCTCATCTGAGCTCTGCATACCATGCTGTTTCTTTACCCTGGGGAAGTTTCCTTTGCTCATCACTGTTACTCAAATCTCAATAGCTTAGCTTGAAGATGGTCGCAGTAGTAGTTTAGTTTAGACAATTACATTGTACTGACAGCTGCTTTGAAACTGCCAGTTACCCCCAGGAAGGAGTCGCAAGGACAGACAGCACTGAGCATGCTTCAGCCTTGGCTTCGGGGGCTGGAAAATGTCTGAAATGCACGTCTTGATGGGATGGGGGCAGTGCAGGCTCAAACATGGGAGAGGAGCAGGAAAATGGGTGTAGGTGTTTGTCATTCACCCTCAGCAGACAATACCTCATCAAGAAATGTGTCTCTACCTAAAGTACTTAAATCCCTTTTTAAGCTTGAAGACGGTAACTTCTGGAACTGGAATGGCTGCAGGGTGAAGAGGACATCAGGCCATTTGGAAATTGTTTTATTAGAAGGCTCATGTCGGTCTTAGAGCCAAAAGTTCTTCCCATAAAGCTTCCGATGGGTAGATCTTTTTGGATTCTATATTGGTATTTTTGACTTGAATGTATTGTTCATGTTCACAAGCTCACCATATGCACAGTTGTGAGCTGTGTGGGGGTGTGTCTGTATTTTTATCCTCTACCTTTGTCAGAGAAGTGTTTTTTTTAAGGAATAGTATGAAGACAATAGCTTCCTTTGAGCAGTATTACCATGGGCTGAGCTTCATGGTGCCCACCACTACTTCTTAATTCTGCTCAACATAAGTGGTTGTGTTTTTGAAAGACAGATGGACACTGATGGAATTCAGTGCTGCAGCAGCATGATTCTGCAGCTGGCCATCTTTCAATGAGTGAAGAGAAATTGATTTCTGCCTCAGGAAAGCTTGGAGTATACTTGAAGTTTCATGAAAACATTTTGATCAGTTTGTGTAACAAGTTAGGCTAGGTCATATCTGTGGCTGATAAAGTAATGCTCTGTGGTGAGGATGGAGTAAAGAGGTGCCTGTTGGGTCTCATCTGCAGGTATTATACAGCTGACAGAGGCTCTTACAGACACACAGTATTTGGCAGATAGTACAAGGTTGGGAGAGAAACAGTGCCAACGAAGGCATAATTCTGATTCTTCAAAATACCTCTTTTTCTTCTATAATGTGGGTTTTTTTAAATAATTTTACTTAAAAGTCACGAGGGCCTTTTTTGTTTGGTGGTTTGTGTTTTCTTTGTTGTGTGTGGCTTTTTTGTTTTTGTTTTTTTTTTTTGGGGGGGGGGGGTGGTTTGGTTTTTTTTAGGACTTGCTGCTCATTTTGAAATCCCAATCATTGGTTTTCACAGTCTTAGTCATTTTTGGAGCAAGCATCTGGGACCTCAGGAGTAGAGCATTTTGCTGTTGTAGGGAATAAACAATAGGAACAAATGAAATAGAAAGTTATCCATGTTAGCGTGCATAAGAATGTGTACATCTTAGCTTGTCCTCTCTGAAACCCACTGTATGAGTGCTGGCTGCTCTGGAATGAGTTTTACCAAATGCTTTGTAATTTCTGAAGTGTTGGGCTCAGCCCACTATTCAGTGTATACTGCATAGAATTGGAGGCTATCTTGTTTGCATCCCACTGTCTTGTCAGTTTGGTGCAGTTAGAACATGTGTGAGTGTCGAAAGGGAGTCATTGTAAGAATTTTTAAGAACTAATTTTTCAGACTTTGGGCAGAAATGTGGCCTTGTGATGAAAAGGAAATAATTAGCAGGAATGAAGCAATACACAAATACAGGTAGGTTTAAAAATTTTCCTGGCATTGGTCACTTGCTCTCATCTATTGCCTTACGCTTCTAACATAAGCGAATATGTACCTGTGAACTGTTACTTGGAGCTGCCTTTCTTCTGTTTGTCACTTCTGTTTGTTTTTAATTTCAGTGACTGTGGGGTAGTTTTTCATTTGTATGTAACATGGAATAGATGACCTGTCTTATAAGGCCAGGGCAATGCACTTCAGCTGAACTTTTTCATTGATGGCAATGTATTACTGCTCAAGGCTTATATTCCAGTGTCTGAACAAGGGCCAGACTTGTCAAAACAGCTTCTCATCTCCCTCTGAGGTTGCAGTTTCTTATTTGGAGAGGTTGCCTTAAAAAGGCCTTGCAGGGGAGATGGTAAGGGGAAAAGTGGACTCACCTTCTGTGGTTTTTTTCCCTTTGAAATGTCCTAAGTGTCTGTTGCAGATTTTAAGTATCTGGAGGTAGAATTGAGAAACATGTAGTGGTCTTCTAACTGAAATGCGGAGACTTTTGGAGTTAGGGTAGCACAGCTAAGAGGCTTTTTTAATGATCTGTAAACAGAGTTTTAGGGGGAGAAAAGTACAGGTGGTGGCAGCAGCACCCTATTACATAGATTATGACAGGAGATGGTTTGGAGACCTGATAACCAGGCAGGAGGGCTGCTCTGCAGCAGGTGCAGGTGGATGGAGTGCTTGCTGTCCTGGGGACATCAGTAGCTGAAAGTTGGCAGTGACTGTTTTGGCAGCACTTGGCATAGTTTGTATGTCTTGGTGCCCTGGTCAGGCTGTGTGAACACCAAGGGTTGAATGTGAAGAGAGGCTCTTCTGAAGTGGAAGGCAGGAAGCTCTGGGGAGGAACATTCTGTTACACGTGGACACTGGGATTAAGGTCCTTTTGCGCTATACATTGTATCCTATCCTAAACCCATATTGTCTAAATAGGCAGATGAGTGGGAAAAGAGAGAATACTATGCTCCTCTCTGAGATGGAGAAGCACGAACAGAGTGGGAGTTATTTCTTCCAGCACAGAAATATATGTAAAGCTGGCTAGGACCAAGATGCAATTCCAACTTGGACGTTTTATTTTGATTTTTAATTCTCCAGCTGAAGACTGAGGTGGTAAGCAAAGAGCAGTACACAAAAAAGAAAATGGAGGGGGCTTTTCGGCTTTAGCGTATGTTGTAATTTTTTCTTAAATGAAGAACTCATCTGAGCAGCTAAAGCTCATTTAAAGCTCATACCTTCTTGGTACTACATTTCCAAAATGCTAAAATGTTGGTGCTGTGGTTTGCAATTAGTGAAATCCCTAGATTTACTGTAAGGAGATCTGTGGTTTCCTGGTCTGTGTGCAGGGTTCCAGTATTGAGTACTTTACTGGTTAGTCTCTTGCACCCTCTGTGCCACCGTGCTGTGTCTCCAAACAGTGCCTTGAGCAATAGGAAGACCATATTCTGTCCTCTGCCAGTTTGTGAATGCAAAGTGTGAGTAAGTTCAATTACTGGTGATTTAAAACAGCTGGGCTGGGCAGGTACCAGTTTGAACTTGCTGAAGAAGGTACACGTACATGTTAGACGAGCACTCTCCATTTTAATCTTGCCTTTTGGGAGGCTGGAAGCAGGAGCTCTGGAGATCCATGTGAGGGTATGATTCACTGCAACACAAGCAGCATGAACAAAATGGAGGGATGGAGTAGTACTCATGATGTACTCTGAGATTTGTATTTGAGAGTTAATGACCACCAGATGGGGAATAACAAGCAGCTTGCTCTCCTTTTGAGGACTGAGAATGTCATGGAGGCTGTTAACGTGCTGCATTTGTAATTCTTCCTGTGCAGAGCATCCCCCTTTAGATGTACATCACAGTAAGCTTTCCTTACTGGTATTTCCCCTCAACACTTAGCTTGTAGTTCTGGTTTTGTCTGGAGATTAAGTTACTTCTGTTTGGTAAGGGCGCACTCAGGTACAGAGCAAAAAGCCTTGAGTGCTTTCTGAAAATAGACAAGGTAAGGTGCAAGTTTTTCTCCAGCACTCAAGTGTGAATTGCCAGGTCCAGAGTCTGTAGGTTCATGTGAATGCAAATACAATGTAAGAGACCTCTTAACAATGGAGACCTTGACTGACTTCTTCAGTGTTGCCCAATGCTGTTGGAGCTGTCATCTTGATCCATCTTCTCAGTAAACACTGGCACAAATTAGTCAGGATACCAGTGCTGTTAACTCTGATATTTGTTTGTTGTCATACTGGAGCTATGTAGGTGTTATTTCATCTTGCTTTAGCAGATTGGAGCATCTCTAGCTGTCCAGGATACCTTTGGAAGTGAATGTAGATAACAAAGCATTTTTCAAGTGCCTTTTTCACTTTTGCTTTCTTGCATCCTTCTGTGTTCTTCCCATTCCAAAGCCAGGAAGGCTCTCCAAGGAGCTAGCATCTTGTCTGAGTCATAATATGATAGCTGTGTATGTCACCTGTGCTTCATTTTGGAAGCATAAGCAAGCTGACCTTGAAATACCTGTTTTTATGAGTAGATACAGTCTTCTAATTTAAAATACGCTGCTCTCTGGAGTTTAGTAGCTGTCATAAACAGTGTTTTTCTTTTATCATCAAGTAGGCTTATTCAGCATCCCTCCTATTAAAAGGAAGCTTCGTTCTAGGTTGCAGACTGTTCCCATCATCTAGATAAAAATAAGAAAGTACAGCTTGGCACTTGATGCCCAACCTGGCTAAAGAAGCTGCTTGGCTTCTGTAGTCATCAGCATGTGGTCTTGGGAGAGCCCAGGACCAGCGTAGTTTTCTTTGCACCAGTCTGTAGCTTTTCTTGCAATGGATGGAGACTGCAGCCAGCAATAAGCAGGCTATCCCAGTAATTTAATTCTTAAATGGAATCTTGGGGAAAAGGCAGAAGCACTTGAATGGGTGAATCCATCAGTTTGTTTCATAAATGAAGGTGTTAAGCTGTCACTCTCCAAGGATTGCCTTCTGTGTGTAATGTGTTTGCTGCTTCCTGCCTGCCCAGCCCTGTTGTTGAGATACTTGTCCAGTGATGCATAATCTTTAGTTGATGGTTTCACTATCCACCACTGTGAAAGCATGGAGAGCAGAAGTGAGTTTAATGTTGAACCATAGTCAGTTAAAATATTCTGCTTTTCTCCGTGTTCCTGAGCAGGCCTCTCTCAGCACCCATCTGGTGCCTCTGGAGAATCCGATTTCTCCTCAAAGGTGCTGGTGTTGACTTTGCATACCAACTGAATTTGTTCTGCATGCAGTTGAGCAGACAGGTTACATTTGGTGCAGACAGCAGGAATAGCTGGTTCTGAAGGGGGATTGGATTTTCTAGGAACTAATCTGGGTTTGGGCTTTGCCCATCGCTCACTGGGGGCCTTGATTACAACGGGAAGTGATACTGACAACCTGGCCACAGATCCGAAGGGTTGAGATTGAGAGGTTTACTGAGGCTTTGTGTAAATCAAAGTATTTTTAAATTGACTCCATGGAGAATGAAGCTGTGGAGCATTGTTTTGTGAACTAAGTCCCCTGTAGCTGTTATTTCACAAGAACATGAAACAGTGCTCAAAACAGATGTGAGCCTCATTATTAACAGCAGAATTAGTTTGTTTTTAATTTTAAGTTCTTGTGGTTTTTTCTTCATTTTTGTAAATACACCCCATGCATCCAGGCACAGGAGCCTCCTGCTCAGACTCTTAAACCAGACTGAGAAATCTTAAATCCCAAAGGGAGCTCATTAGTGTGTAGTTCAAGGGGTTCTCTTTTCATGACATCAGTGTGATTGTGTTTTGGGAGGACCATTGAGCTGGGGAAAGAAGTCCTTCCCAGTTTCATTTTTATGGAGAAGTCCAAAGGAAGAAGTCTACTGACTTGCACATGGCAAATATTTACTTGTTGAATGGAGGTGAAATAAATATGCTGTTGAGTGTTTTTGTTGTGGGTTTTTTTGTGTGTGTGTGGTTATTTTTTTGTTTTTGTTTTTGTGTGTGTGTGTGTGTGTGTGTGTGTGTGTGTTTTTGTTGGTTTTTTTTCACCCCATTGGGTTGTTACAGTGTCTTTATGTTAACAGTTTAATCTCAGCAGAGCTCTGGCATTAGTCTTTGGCAATGAGCTCTGTAGAACAGAGTTAAAGCCACCCCCCCCTCCCCCCTTTATTTTTTTTTGTCCTAGTACTGAAAAAAAAACTTTTAAGAAATTGTAGTACATTTACTGCAAACAACTATAATGGTGATTTTTATCATTATTGCTTCAGAGCCTGGAAAGATAAGTTTCTGTTCAGACAAGATCTGATGTTGAGAAGGGCTTTTCTTCTAATCAGCCATGAAGAGTTTGAAGGCTTAAAAGTGAATGCAAATCTATGTAATTTCTGGGTTTCTCAGATCTCTTATTTCCATGTTCTGAAGTCAGTTTAATTTGGTCAGCAACTGCCAGTGACACTGCCTCAGTTAATCCCATGAGTTTTTCCTCGCATCTTTACTGTCTCCTCCCTTGCCTGCCAGGTATCCCCATGGTATACTCAAGCAGTGGGGTTAGCACTTTGCTGACTAAAGGAATGAGGTTTCCTAAATCCTGGCATCCATGTGGGTTTATTTGCGTACACAATTACACTGAGATTGATACTCCAGAAAGGCATCAGTTCAGAAACAGGTTGTCAAACATCTTTGTATTCAGAGTCCTCCCTGTTGGTTGGTTGGTTGCAGATTTCCCTTAATCAAACCAGGGATACTCTTGTCTGCCAGATGTACCCAGAGTTAATAAATCAACTTCTAGTGTTCCTTGGTGTAACAAGTGCTGGACTGGATGTTAACTGCATACTTCTCAATAGTATTCCAGATGGGGCCTCACCAGTGCAGAGTAGAGGGGGAGGAGCACCTGGCTTCAAGAGCACATTGTTGGCTCATGGTCATCCCCCTGTCCACCAGGACCCCTGTCTCTTTCCCCAGAGCTTCTCTTCAACAGATCAGCCCCCAGCCTGTACTGATACATGAGGTTGTTCTTCCCCAGGTGCAGCACCTTACACTTGCTCTTGTTAAATTGCATTAAATTTCTCCCTGCCCAGCTCTCCAGCCTGTCCAGGTCTCTCTGGATGGCAGCACAGCCTTCAATAGAACAGGTTACTCACATTAATTCTTATGGTATTAGGGCTACTGATCATGTAGTGTTGCCATTTAGACTTTACCTGATACTACCATTCTACAGCAGTGAAACCTTCAGGTGCCAGTACCTTTTTGCATCTGATCATATCAGGTGAAGCTGATCCCAGGAAAAGAGCAAGTTTTTTCTGGTCTGCCAGGCACCAGAGTATAGGACGCAAGACAATTGTTAGTTGTAGACCAGCTCCAAGTGCAAAAATAAATTGGTACATTTTAAAACTTGCAAAATAGCATTACTGAAATGCCTGCAATCTCCAGCGGGTTGTGTTCAGGGATGGCAGTTCCAGAGCTGGCTGGGGCTGCTGTATGCTTTTGGGTACTGAGGAGCCTGAGTGTTGCTTTCTGCTTCTGGGCATCTGGATGGTGCTTCTACTCCCAGCAGAGGTTTCTTCTAGCACAGGCTTAAACTTGGAAGAGGAGGGGAGGGCAGGAGGGAGCAGCACATGGCTACAGCTTTCAGTGTGGTGTTAGTCCTTTGTGTAAAATCCCTAACAAATTTTAACAGATGCAATGATTTAATTTTTACTCTAGTAAGAATTGTAATAACCTTTTAAAAAGTTGTCTTGACATGTATAAAGCTGGCAGCTAAGATGCTTTTAAAAATAGTTTTTCCTACTGTTAATGCCTGAATCATTCAGGAATAAATTATCAGATTGGAAATAGTCTTAGGTGTTCCTCTTGTTTGCTTTGCCTATTTCTGCTGTCAAATAATCAAGTGAAGAAAATATTTCTTATTTTTTCCTTTGGAACATTTCTGAAAATAAGCTATACAACTTGGTTTTTTCACTTTGGGTTATATTAAAGAGGAATTGCAGAGTCTTGAACATCTATGGTTGTTTCTGCAGCATTCATAATTTTTGGAGCATGTTTCTATCTCTCACTGACCAACCTCTTAAAATTTAAATAATGTTGATTTCATCTTCATAAAACTCAAAGTAAAGAGTATGATCATGTGCAGTAGTTACAAAGCAGAGCTTCTGAGAGGATGGAAGCCATTAGCTATACACTCAAGTGCAATGATAAATGAACTTTTGATGACTCTGCACCTGCAGTGTATTTCCTTTGGTTTAAACAGCTCATTTAGTGACTGTGATGGTGGAAACCGTTTGAAAGCTGAAAAATTAAGCTAACTTTACGTACCTAGTTATGTTTGCTTAGGTAAAGAAAGGACTACTCCTAAAATGGAGGTAACCAGAAGCAATCTGTACCATTCAGTTTCCAAGGATGATGCTTTCTTGCTTTTAATGAGACTTTAGATGTCAAACAAAATAAATGTTTCTTTCCCTTTCATGAGCCTCATTCAAGGCAGATGTGAGTTTTGCATAAAGTGGAATCTGAAAATGTAGGCTGTGCATTGACTAAAATTCTGATTCCCGTCCAAAGATGCAAGCCATTAATTTTAAACAAAACAAACACACACACCACCTCCCCATCACCCCTCAAAGCAAAACCACTAAACAACAAAAATCCAACAGAAAACCTTGCCAAACTGATAATATATCATGTGGAGCTTTCTTATTTGAAAGGGTTAGGAGTTCATTATGTGTAAAAGTAACCACAGCATGTTATCCTGCATTACCAGGTTCCATTTTATATTCAGGTACTTGTATCACTGTGATTTAACATTTGTCAGCTAGCAAGACTTTCCTCAAATTTAACAAAATAGAGTACAGGTGCTGAACAGGTCAAAACCAGTGGTTTAAAGTAACATCTCGTGTCTACTTGGGTAAAATGAAGACTTACAGTGGGATTTGGTGCACCATATCTAGGAGCTGTACTTATTGGTAATGTAAGCATTACAATCATGGACTTACTTTAAAACTTACTTTAAAGCTACTGTCACCTATACTGCTGTGGTGATGTCTCTCTCTAGGTCTGCTTTCCCTTTCAAAAGATCGATGGAGTTGGAAGTGCAGAAATCTCAACTGTCATTAAACATTTACTTTTGTTAATTTATTGTGTGTTTTAGCTGGAATCAGGTTTCTTATTGTATGCTAATTGTCATTAATGTCCCGTTCAGGCAGGGAAATTGCATTCCCTCCCTTGTCTTGAGAGTGGGACTTGTAGCAAAGCTGACTCTAGTGATAAAATGCTTGCAGACAACCCTTAGAATGAGCCTGACTCTGTGAGTGATCACTTAACTCACCTATAATGGGAATAAAGTTGAAATTGAGCTGTACCCAGCCAGTGCAGTCCTATGCTTGAAAGTGATGATTGTAGTTAGGGATGGGAACAAACCTGTAGCTGGAATCAGTGTGGAATTGCTTCTACAGTAAGGAACCAGTTTGATTGTGACAAAAATAATATATGTGCCTGAAAAGAACTTCATAAAAGAAAAACTCATTGGAAAAATTACTTTGTAAACTTTTTACATAAAGACTTTGTCTGTGCTTCCCCTGCTGGTTCCAGTTTAGCAGGTGTGTTATTAAATAGTAGAAAAATATTCTGACTCCAGCTTGTGAAACAGTGATACTGCTTGGCAAAGGTGATGTAAAGCTCGTACCAACCACTCTGCTGTCTTGCAGGCTCAATTTATTCTCTTTAACACTGATAATTTTGGGGTCTTGTGTTATTCTGGGTGCTACCTCTTCAGGTCTTTCCTCCCTACAGCAAGCAGGAGACCAGCACTGACCAAAGCCACAGCGCATTGGCAGGGGGTGGTTAATAAAAGTTTGAACAAATGCCATTAGAGCCTCACCTCTGAGGAGTTCCTACCACTCCCATATGCATGAACTGTGGGTGATCCTGCTTGTTGGCAGTAGCCTTGTCACCAACTGCTAAAAGAGAAGCATTTCAGTGCAGTTGCTTCTCAGTTGCTTTTTTTTTTTGCTTTTTTTTTTTTTCTTCTTTTTAATTTTATGTACAATTTTTGCTTGGAGGGGAGCCCCTTGTGCTGGGTCAGATGCAGGATAGCCAAACACACCAGCCCTGTCCTCATGTGATGTTGGTGTGAATACAGGCTCTGTGTGAACCACTGTTGAGACATCAGTCTTGTGCTGAGGAAGTGTCAGGATTTCATGGCGTCTTTACAAACAACTTCTTTTTAGTGAATCCAAAACTTCTGGTGATTTACACAGCCAGCAAGTGAAAAATATTTTCCTAGTTGGCATCATTGCAATGTAATTATTCCTGACAATGCAGTAGTTTTCCTGTTGACTAGTGCAGTTTTTAGAACTGAAACTTTTTCTTCTCATACCCCAAAATAATATAAATATCATTAAAAATATATAGTTGAAGTTTATCTAAGGACTGTTACAGTTGTTTGCCCCTATTTTCTCCAGATTCACCTGTCTTGAAAGTTTGCATGCAGCAAGCAGCTGTTGACTTTGCATCACAAATTGTGTTGTTTGCACTTTTCTAATGGTGGTATAAAGAGCAGTTGGAGGCGTAAGAACCTTCTGCTTAGGGGCACTGACTCAGTCTGTGGATGGAGAACAGTACACAAAGTTCTCTGTCTGCAGTGTGAGTTTGTCACAGATTGTGCCAAAAGATTTTCTTTTCTCTTGACCCCAGTCTACTGAAGTAACTCTGAGCTGTTCCCTGGGCAACTGTGTCAGAAACCTCCAGCAGATGATTCAGCCCACCTACCCTTAACAGTGAGGCAGGCAGGAGCTGTACCTCCCCTCCTCACTTAAGGTCTAGCTTGATTTTTGTGTTAGTTGAGTGTAAGCTGAGGTTCTCTGGGCTATGAAGCAACTGAAGAGTAGAAGTGTCTCTGGTGGCTGAGTGATGTGAATGTTTCAATCCAGAGGGGGATTGATGAATCCTCCAGAGGGGATTGATGAAGAGCAGTGTCATCCCAAAGATTCTGAAGTCCAGATTGCTAGCCAAGACCCCCCAAAGGAAAAGGATTTCTGCAAACCAGAAAAAAAAAAAGTGAGTTAAGTGAAGCATTCTGTTTTAGATTGTGCTGAAGTAAGGGATGGGTTATCTTAGCAGTCCCTGATAGCTGCAAAGTCTAAACGTGACTGAATGTTGCACTTGCTCTGCTGTAGCCAAGGCTTTGGAGAATGGGGCAGAAGACGAGTGGTGGTGAGAGTGTCCCGGATCTTGCTCTGGAGAGACTTGCTGTTGACCCTGGACTGTTCCTTTTGTCTCTGTAGGGCCATACAGCCCTCGGTACATCCCTCCTTTTGTCTCTTCCCGAGAGTGGGTGGTGACAGCACCGCGTGACGGTGTCCCTGCTAAGCCTTGCTTCTGTGATAAAGGCAGTTCATTTCTAACTCTGAAAATAGATAATGCAACAGGGACTATTCCTATTTGAATGCTCTTAAATTTTACCTTCTTTCATAATTTTGAACTAGTTCTACACTTCTGGATGCTGGAGTGGTTTGTGAAGAGCTGCCCAGGCTTTCTCAGTGAGTCTCTCCTTCCTGCTCTGCTGTTACATTAGCTGCATTTTACACAGTGGAGAGGAAACAGGTTGTGAACCTGGAAAATCCTCAGAGATCGATATCCTCTATTAACAGTTGTTTAATATTACTGGATCTAAAATCCACAGGGAACCTACCTTTAACTGTTGGGGTGTGGTTTGGGTTTTTGTTGTTGTTGTTGTTGTTTATTTTCTGCTTTTGTTGTTGTTTATTTTAATGCAGATTTTCTCCCTGAGCCAAAGAGTAGTAGCTGCATTCAGCTACATTCTCTTTGTCCTCCCAGGCCTCCATCCTGTATCAGCTGCAATGAGTGTAAGGCTTTTGAAACCTGAGAGGTTATGAAGCTCTAGCTGCTTATGGCTGTTCTTTCTTTGTTCTTATAACCAGACCCAAAATGAACAAGGTGATACTTGGATACAGGCAGAGCTGGCTTTGGAAGAGGGTTACTGGCTGCTGCAGTTGCTTGGCTTTCCACTTTTTAATCTATTCAAATTCCTTCACTGGCTGTGGAAAGTACTTCTGAGCTAGTCACTTGTGAGAGGAGGAGGAAGTGCTTACCGAAAGCACGGCTATTGCTGGACATGCGAGTCTGTGGACTATGTAAACTAGCACATGCTTCCAACTCAGCTTTATTTCTAGAGTGTCCTGGAGCTTCCTGGGGTCCCCTAGGGCTTCCTCAATCCTGCTCTCAGCCTCATCCTGGCCCCCTGATGTGCAAAGATGTGATGGGTCATGGCTTTTGAAACTTGAGGCAAAAGCAATTTTGATGCTTTTTCAAAGCTGTGTGTGCAGTGAATTACTTTATTTGGGTGTAGACTCGAATACGACATGAAAAAAACAGCTGAAACTCAGGAAGAGAAGAATGTTCATAAGAAAGGTACTTAAGTCCTAAATGGAGGAGGCTATGGAAAGTCAGTCATCCTGTTCCTGAAAGAGTGTAGCCCCGTAAGAATGGTCATCACCAAGGATAAGAATGGGGTTGATCTTCTCTTGTTGCCATAAGAGCCCGTTCTGGACTTGCCTCTTCTTGGTGCCAGCACAGCAGCATTTTAAGCTGAACACTGATGCTGGTCATTTCCCTGAAGTTTTAACTTGCTAGTTTGTTTTATTCTGCTTTGTTAGTGGAAACACACTAATGGCTTTCAGTCTTTGACTCTTATTTATACAATTACAGGAGAATGTTTTACATCTTGGAAATCCCTGGAAACACATGTTTCTGTTCACATTGAACTTTTTTTGTTTTTGAATGCAAATAACGGATTGAAACTTCATTGTTGTGTCTCAGTTGGGAGCCCTTTGGCATATGTAAGAAGCAGCTATTAATTCAGCCTTTCTCTACCTATCAAACATGTATTTTCATGCTTTATAAGGCTTCCTCAGTCTTGTCCTTGGTGTAATACCACCTATTGCAATGAGACTTGATCTGTTTGGTACATAAGCAGCCAAAATCTTCTGGGGAATGGGTGTATGTGGACGTGTCACCTCTTTCAGAAGAGACCATGTAAAAGACACTGACAGATCATTAAACTTGGTGCTGTTTACACTTAGTTGTTTTGCTGCAAAATACTTGCAGCATAGCAGTTTCTTAAGGTCAGCATCCTTTTATACTACAGAGCTGTGCCATTTCTTAAAGCATTAGTTCCCCACAGATTATTAGGTGCTATCCCAGCAGGTAGAAAAAAAAGGTGCACAGACAATAAGCAATTAATCCAGTGTGGATCAAATAAATTTATAGATGGGCTTTAACATGTGCACTAAAGAGTATCTGGCCTTCCCTTTCTGCATATGCCCTTGCAGCACATCTTGTTTACCCGCCTGGCTTCTGCAGGTCCGGTTAGACTGATGAAATGTCAGCAGGGGCATTTGCTTTAGGTTAACATCATGTCTTGGAGGCTTCATTTGCACAAGATAGGAGTGTCCAGGTTTTGTGGGTTGGTTTGTTGTGGGTTTTGGGGTTTTTTTTTGGCTTCTTTAGCCCCTCAATGATACGGGGCAGCTCAGGGAGCAACAGCTTAGCGTGCAGCTTTGGTCTCGCGCCTTCCTGAGAGCTCACGCTGTTAGCGGTTCTGTCACGTTGTTTACCTCTCTTCCTTAGATTGAATTGCCCTGGGGTTTTGGTGGAGCAGAAGGAGTGTTGGTCTTGTCTTGCAGACTATGTGTTTTTAAAAAGCTCTGTAAGATCCTTGCTTGCAAAATGAAACTTTTCTGGAGTGGTAAGTGAAACTTCCTGAAGTTTATAGGAGCTATTCTAGAGGACAGTAGCTGGAGACAATTCTTTCAGTCTATCGATCTGTCTCCCTGCCTAGATTCATCACCAAGGCATTCCACAGGTTTCTTCTTTTTCCCTGTGTTCCATAGCAATTGTTCTTCAAATTACAAGATGAATAAATGCAGTAACTAAGGGGTCTGTCTTGTTCTGAAGCCAAGTTTCCCAGCACAATCCTTTTAAGGCAAAAGACACTGTATCTCACTGTCCCCGTAGTATCTTTGTCCTCAAAACGCTGAAGTGTGGAGAGGGCTTGTAAGGTCCTAAGTTTCACTGTTTCTATCAGAAGTATGCAGCTTTCAAGCTTTGGCTGAATTGGATACTATGTGGTATAGTCAGTTCTGGCTTGGCCCAGGAGTTTTATGTTGGAGTAACTATAACCTGGAAAATTGGTTGATTCAGATTTATTCTGTGATGATGTATTTCTTTATTTGAACCCTTAGAAAAAGGAAGAATGCACTCTGGTGGAGCCTTACTTAGTTGTAATAATAATGTTCCTGCTATAGAAAGAACAAGCTGGTTTATTTTGCTGTACTTTTCCAGGCTCCCTTTTCACAAAGATTTCATGCTTTTATTTGTTACTTATTGATATTTTTTTATTTCTTCCTTAAGATCAGTAGAAAATGAATGACTGAGGTTCAAAGCTTCACGATGAGAGGCTGCTTTTCTTGTTCTCCTTTTGTGTAGTCAAAATTCATTTAGTAATTATGCAGTATACTATAAAACTCAGATTTTATTCTGGTTTATGGAGGGAGATGTTGAGGCGTCAGCCTCCCTGAACTGGTTCACCTGACCCAGTGATGTTCCTGAAGTCAGTTTGGGATAGCACAGTAATTGCACTTCATTTGAATTTGACTCTGAGAAGGTTTTTAAGGTTTTAGAAATAGCTTTCTGTAGCAGTGCTGATTGTGGAGATGTCTTTCAACACAGGTAAAGGGTTGTGTGTGTCAGGTTGCTTTTGAAAGGTATATCTGTGCCATTAAGTCTGGCACTCTGAGGAAGCAGAAGCCTGTCAGTCTTGCTTCAGGATCATTTTAGTTTTTTTCCATTCTTGACATCTACTGAAAACCCAGGTCCTGCTTCTCATATTGAATTGCATGGTTAGGTGATGGGGGACTCCAATCACAGTCTCTGTGTTTCAGTCACTCTCATTCCAGGATTCCAAATGTTCTGCAGTGAGCTATTGGCCACATAAACCAGCAGAGCAAACAGACCTGCAGTACCTTTCCAGGGTAAATGTTTTAGGTGTATTCTGTAGTTCTGTAAATAGGGCTGTTATGCCAGTAAATGACATACCCCGTTTCACATGGGAAGTTTATTTTAGATTATGGTTTTCTCTTCCAGTCTATCATCCACAATGCTGTAATCCCTCTGAACAGTGTCTTCTGGGTATGTTTTTCTGCTTTTGACACTTCTGGCTGCACATCGACGTTTTTCAATTTCTGTATCTTTCATACCTACAGTTTTCTTTCAATCTGCCCTGCTTTACTGGGAAAGGTACTCTCTCTGATACCTGGATGTAGTTCTTTTTGCTGTTCAATAGCATTTATTCCCATCTCTTTTAAGCTACAGCAATGGCAATCTATTTAAACTCTAGAAATGCTTTGTAATCAATTGCTGGAACACTGGGATCATACTGTGACTTCCTCTAAATGGAATACAAATATTTTAGTAAAGATTAAACCTATTGCAGACAGGTTAGGTGGGATTATTGTGAATGCCTTTTATGTCTTGATTTAACGATTTTAGAAATGAGTTGACTAGTCCAAATTCATGACCTAACAGTGAACATCCTGATGGCCTGTGACTCTCACTGTACCACTTTGGTTGCTCATCTGAGCCATATGGGGTCTGCAAATGGGCTCTTCATCACTGAACAGAGAAACAGTTTAAAATTGACCAGAACCTGACAGAAAAACCTTTACAGGTGGGATTACCATTGCACGTTCAGGTAATCTGCTACCCCTGTCACTACTCATGTTAAAGATCTTGGATAACAGCTAAACGTTACAGTCTCTTTACTCAGTGATACAATCTACATATTGTAAAGCTAGTGCAATGCTAAACAATTTTGATCAGATGCCTGCGGCAAAAATACATCATCTTTGCCAGGAATATGATGAGTATTTTAGACACCTTGAACTATTCGTGTTTAAACATTCATAGGCCTTCTTGGCATTACTTCCAACAACTGAAAGTGGATAATGTTAATAGTAATCTTTTTATACCCAACAGAGAAAAAAACAACTCTAAAAGCAATATGATTTGATAAAATAAATAGTAACAAATGCTAAAACTTGAGTAACTTGAAAGTAAAAGGCCTTTTTCTGACTATCTGCAGTTAAGATGACTTCTTTTGAGGAAAGCCTGTGAGGGAGAAGAGTCAGTAAAATTGTCATGTAGGTCATACAGGGTCGTTTTGCTTTTCTTGCTTTTGCATCACAGCAGGTAACAGGGAAATCAGCCGAAACAGTAAAAAGGCTGAGACTGAAGGGAATGGTCAGCTGAGAAGTGACTAACCATTCCTCAAGGGACAGGAAGGTTCAGGAACAGTTCTTGAACTTGACCAGCTTTTGAACCTAATCTGGTGTTACTGAATTACCCCCTTGAAGATGCATAATTTAGCAGTGGAACTGGAGAAGTTGTTTTTAAGACTTTCTCCTTTCCAGAGGAGAGGCTGAATCCCCTGCTAGTTTCATCATGTGTGTCCTCTGTGCTGATAGTGAAGGGCTTCTTGCTTCCAGCTTCAGGGGCAGAATGGCTGATGTGCTGTTAGTAGAGGGAGTACTGTGATCCCACAGACCAGTGATCTTGGAAAAAAATCTTTAAGAGCTTGTGTGCTCCTCTTGCAGCAATTAATACCAAGGCACTGGACTTGGGCAGAAATTTTAGCCACTCACCTGAAGCAGAAGTGTTATTAGAGTAGCAAGAAGTTAAAACTGTTTTTCTTAGTTGCTAATGTAATGATTTTTTTTTTTTCATGCCATGTCTTGAGATTCAGGCACAGATTTCAGTCCAAAGAGTCAAGTAAGCTTAAATCACTTTTATGGATGTGCTAATAGAGAGGTGGCTTTGAACAGATAAAACACCAGTGTTTATACCAGTTGAGGTATTTCCAGGCTGTCTGAAAAGAAGAAAAGCAATTGAGGTGTTGCTGAAACCAGATGGAAAACAAAGTCCTTATTCTCAGATTCTAGTAAAATGTTTCAAAAGGCCAAAGACCATTGCCAGAAACCTTTCTGTAAGCAGGTTAATGAGGTATTCAAATTGTACCCACAAAAGCTTATGTGAGGGTGAACTGAAAGACAGAAAAAACAGAAAATTTAAAGATTTATCTGGAAAAGTAATGTTGACCAGAATTTGAAGTTATCAGGTGTTAATTTGCCAGGGATCTCACTTCATTTAGGAGAAATGAAAACCAGGTTGTTGCTTGCATCTTTTTCCTCAGCTCATTTTTTTTTAATT
>JAOEGS010022776.1:0-32298 GCA_025447755.1 Corythornis vintsioides
TTTGGGGGGGGGGGGGGGGGGGCACAAAAACAACCTAGCAAGTATTTTGATGAAGATTACTCATCAACCTTAAAATTTCCTCCTCAGATTACTAAGCAGGCAAGACAGGTGAAAAATATTAGACATCTTTTACGAATTCCTAAATACACTTTAAAATTTAATTTCTTGGAGGAAATGAGCAAAGAAAACACATCTTTCATTACTATTAGAAGTTTGATATAATAACTTGCCATTGAGCATGGCTGGATATTTAGCCCACAGATGCAAGCCAGATCTTTCTTAATGTTCTGTGTTAAGATCTCCTTGCAATTACTCTGCTGCTGTAGCTGCTTAAGGAGAGTAAGCACAGCTCCCTTACAGCATAACCTATAGTAGGGTAGCTGGCCTCCATGATCACAGAGATTCTGCTCATATATTCCTTTAAGACATTCAAGATTTCTACTTCCAAGACAAAAAAAAATTAAATCCATCTGGTGTGGCTGATCATGATTTCCACTGTTTAACATTTGTACAATTCAGAAATACTGTTTTGTTGCAAGTCGGTATATTGCTTACTATCAAAATTACCTTCAAGATATAGATCTGTAAAATATAAATTTAGCATTTCAGCTTAAGTAGTTGATAACAATAAATTATTTGTCCTGAGCCTTGACTAAGTAGTGATACAGAGGAAAACTGATGAAAACTTCTTTAAAGCAGTTTTCAAATATATAATTTTTATATATTTTTTAAATCTCCTAAATGGAACTAAAATGGCTGTCATTTCCAAAAGGTAAACCACCTAGAAGTTACTTCAGCTTGTGATCCCACAGATGGGGTTCAGTTTTATGCCCAGTGTGCACGAGCCAGTGAGCACAGAGTCAAGATCCACCTTCTACTATTGAATGAAGTTCTGCACTCAGAAGGGGGCCAGGGGACAGTTTACAAAGCCAGCACCCAGCTGCGAGGGGTTGTAGGTTTTATACAGGTTGCAATAAAGAAAATTTGCACAAAACTTCTCACCTTGTGGTTATTTAAGCAATGCCTTTCTGGACTTGCTCTGCACAGGGGCTAGTTCATGGTACAGAAGCTTGACATTAACATGTTAGGGATCCTCCTTGAGGTGTGATTTTTACCATGCTATTTAGTTATAGGTTACCTTAGGTTACCTTCAGGGGATCCCACTTCCTCCTCTTCCATTCCCCTCTTCAGGAGGAAATGAATCTTTTGTTGCATTTATCCCACCCCTGTGTTATCTTATTGAGATCCTTTGAGCTCTGAAGAACAGCATGTAGAGGGAGTGATGAAATAATTTCCATGAATTTTAAGTTTTTTGGCTGTGCTCCACTTAAACAGGTCTGAACTCTTATCCTTAAATGTAAGGTTAAGCTTAAAGCACCTTCTCCGAATTAGCTGCAGTTAGCATTTTTCTACCCTTAAAAAGAATTCTGAATGTGACAATGGTTGGGAAATTTAATTCTAAACTCCCAATAAGGATACTTATTATAAACAGCACTCAGAACACCAGGAAAACATCTCTGATATCACAGAATCATAGAAATGTTTGGGTTGAAAAGGACATCTAGAGCTCATCTAGTCCAACCCCCCCTGCTGAAAGCAGGGACATCTGCAACTAGAGCAGGTGGCTCAGAGCCTTGTCAAGCCCCACCTTGAATGTCTTCAGGGATGGGGCCTCAACTACCTCCCTAGGCAACCTGTTCCAGCGTCCACCACTTATTACTCATGGTAATTACTCACTCTTTACTCATGGTAAAGAACTTCCTTATTTCTAATTTAAATCCACTCCTTTCTAATTTAAAACCATTGCCCCTTGTACTTTCACACCAGGCCTTTGTAAACAGGCCCTCTCCAGTCTTTTATAAGCTCCCTTCAGGTACTGAAGGTGGCTATAAGGTCTCCCTGGAGCCTTCTTTTCTCCAGGCTGAACAACCCCAGCTCCTTCAGCCTGTCCTCATAGCAGAGGTGTTCCAGCCCCCTGATCATCTTCTTGGCCCTCCTCTGGACCAGCTCCATCAGGTCCATGTCCTTCCTGTGTTGAGGGCTCCAGAGCTGGAAACAGTGCTCCAGGTGAGTTCTGACCAGAGCAGAGGGGCAAAATCACCTCTCTCCATCTGCTGGCCACACTTCTCCTGATACAGCACAGGATGGATTGGCCTTCTCAGCTGCAAGCATACACTGGGCTCATGTCCATCAGCACCCCCAAGTCCTTTTCTGGAGGGCTGCTCTCTATCATCTCATCCCCAAGCTTGGATTGATAGTGGGGATTGTTCTGGCCCAGTGCAGGACCCTGCACTTGCTCTTGCTGAACCTCATGAGTTTCCTCTGGGCCCACCTCTCCAGTCTGTCCAGGTCCCTCTGGATGACATCCTATGGTGCAGTACTGCAGTACTCATGTGGCACAAAATAATGCTTCTACACACCCCAAACATCAAGGAACAGAGGCACAACCACCTCTCAGCCTCTCCATCAACCTGACTGCAAACAGGTCAGAGGGTGCTGAATTGTTAGGCAGCAGTTTTCAAAACCCAGTTCTACCTCCTTGCAATATTAAGAGCCTGAAGCATCATTATGAAACTGGAATATTTTTTTCCAAGTGGAAATAAAATGCATTTAGAAGTAGCGAGTATGCTTTTTGAAAGAAGGAATGAATGGCTGGAAGAAAAAGAGAAAGGTATATCACAGGATTAAAAAATAAATAAAACGCCATACCAGTTAATAGCTGCAAAAACCACAGTTACTCAGCATCAGCTGACTGTCAGTGCCTACCAAATATTCAGGTGGTGAGACTGAAAGGATTTTGCAGCAGCAGGCTGGGTTAACTGCTGCTCAGCAGCAGCCATTGACTGCTCATCAACTGCTGATACCAGCTGCCCCTTGTTAGCTACAATTTGAAGTAAACCATAAGCACACATCAAAATTAGCTGCTGCAAAAAACAGTTACAGTTCAGCAGATAATGAGCATGGACTAATGTAAGCAGGTCCCTAATAGGCTGATCAACAATACAAAAGCAGCAACTGCACTAACAGGTCATGGGTAAATCATACAGCACCTACTGCACTCTACAACAGAATAGGGATTTACACAGAGGTCAGAAGGCTGTGAGAATTTGCCACTTTTTGCATACTTTGTGTAGAACTGGAGAAGTAAGGACAAGCCCCTTGGGTACCAGCCTTCCTAAAAAAATGATTTACCACAACAGCCCCCATGTTCGGTACTTAGAAGTTATCAAGCATAAACATTTAGAATGTAAGAATGAACAAAGACTTCTATTTGATCACTTGCTTAGTCCCAAAGAAATCCAGGTTGTCACTTAAGAAAACAAATGCTCATCTCTGTTCCTCAAGCTGACACAGGTACTTGTGTGGCCAGCCTTCCTACAGAGCTTATCAGCCTGAAGGTTTTCTGAGTTTATTTCCACTGGGATCAGTCCCTGACCCCTCTTGCACAAGCATTTATGCTGATGCGAGGAGAAAGCAAAGGACACGTACCTGAGTGGAGGAAGGAGACCACCCACACCACATCAGCTTAATGTAGTAAGAAAAACTACACCCTTAGTCGTGTTCATATTTTACATACTGAGGGAAGTAACAGCCTATGCAGCACCCACTGTTCTGCAAACAACAACAGAGTTGAATTACAGCCTGTCACACTGCATGTCATACAGCCTGTAAGTAGGCTTTCGTCCCCACCCAAAGAGGAAAGCAATTCTCAATACAAGTGAGGAAATTGCTTCTTTTAAATATCAAATTCAAGTAAATTTTATTTATTACAGATATATCAGGAATAGATGAAGCCACAACTCAACAGCTTATTGGGTAAGAACATTCCAATACAGTATTTGAACTTAGGAAATAAATTACTTCAGAAATGTTAAGAGAACTCAAGATTCAGACTGTTCATAAAAAACATTTCTGTGTATACCAAAATATCTTGTTTCCCCTCACCCACCCAAAATGTTACCATTTCTTATCTTTGACAAACATATGAAAACCAAAAGAACTTTTCCTTGTGTTAACCATGCGTTACATGGAATGTTTCCATTTTTACAACTTGTATTGGTGAAGCTATAAAAATTAAAACAAAACTTATAAACAACACAGGCAAGCTACAGAAAAAGAAGTTTTAATCTTGTCTCACCTCTAATCCCTTATAAGTACATAAAAAAGGAAATAAAAAATAAAGATCTACAATGGCAATAATTTCAGTTATTAAGTAGTAATTGGATTACCTAATATGACCTGTTTAACTGCCCAGTGTTAACAAATTGACTGCTAGTCAATGTAATAAAGCATCTCAGAATACAGAAAATAATTATTTTGAGAAAATATATAAAATTCACAACTATTACATTAAATATTCTGTTACAAGTATATCAAAATAATTATGAATTCATTTGTTTCACACAGTGCTTTTCTATGTCACATAATCAACTACTTGATCCAAGAGTCAGTGCTAGAACTGGGCAACTCTCAAATTTGTCTGGCTAGTAACACAGATAAATACAGACAAACTCTCTGGTTTTCTATTATGAAGTTGGAACCACAAGGTAAAAGGAAAAGAAGATATTAGCCCAAATTAGAAGAGACTTCAACGACACTAACCTCTCTGCATCGTCCCATTAAGCTACTTATTTTCTTCAATGATGGCAGCAGAGTCCATTCACATTATTTTGTCTGTTCTCTCCAAAAAATCCTAAAGCAGCGGATGGTTTTCTAGGAGACTTAGATATCCTTTTAGACACTCACCAATCCTAACTGCAAAAAGCCAGATGTAATGATTTCCTGTTACAATGCAGATAGAAGTTTAAACTGGTGACCAGAAGAGAAGCAACCTGCAGTTTGTAAAGCCAAAGTCACCTCACTCATTACATACTGCTGCCAACACATTTTTAAATGCAACCACGTTTTATAAGCAAGAATAACCAAACCAACTCCATTCCTAACTACAGTACAAAACCTAAATACTCTGAAATATTTGTAAGCTCTTGGAAAAGTGCCCAAAAGCATCACCTGTATGAATACTTTAGATTCTATATCTGTTTGTCATCCAGCAAATCCGACTCAAAAAAGACATCACATGGCCGCAACCATTCCAACATTCAGCTGTGCACTACAAGTGCTGTAAGTTCCCCCACACACTCACTTCTGAAGAAACTGCTCAGAATTTCTGAGGTTAAAAGGCAGTCAGTTCTTTCCCATCATACAACTCTTGCAGCTGGTTTGGCTCATATTTTATGGAGGGTTTTTCAATCTGCGTTCCAGGCTCCAGAGCATTCTGTCCAACTATTTTAATATTCACAACTTTTATTTTCCAGGTATTTCCCCTAACAGGACAGCTAACAAGTCCAAAAATTTGTTCAAAGATGCCCAAACAAGCATTGGCTCTGTGTATAGTGCCAGCCACTGCTACCAGTACCAACCCGTGCCGAGACCTGGCACACTGCAGTCCGTCAGCACGCAAATTAGGGTTGAATAGAAGATACTCTTCTTTAACCAGTGAGAGCAATCTAAGGCTCACCATTTCTGCACCCACATATTCTTCCAGGTTTTTTTCTAATGTGTTGTAACACAACTTCATTTTGGCATTCTCCCAAAAATGCTGTGGTCCCCATCTTTCTTCGGATGCTACTCCCAAGGGATGTTGAGAATTCAGGAGCCTGAAGAACCACTGACAGAATTCTTCTCCTAGGTTGTGAATGTCATCTTGTGGTGACCTTTGTCTCTCTCCATGACTCTGCAATCAAGCACATTGTTTTTCTTAGAACTACTTAGCCTTAATAAGAGTAAGTTCTTTGAATTACGGTTATAATAGTCTTTTGGTTTGGTCTACAGTTCATAAACAAATAGGAAAATCCTGGTTCTATCAAAAAATGGCAGGTGAAGGATTTTAGAACAACTTCCACAAGATCAAGATTCTCATACTGAGACACAAGATTTCTGCTGAGTAAAAAGTGACTGGGTTAGTAACTTTCCACTGACCTATATACTACCAAAAGGTTACAGAAAAGCAATACAGACCCAACTTGAAAAGCTAATCTCATATTAAGGCATTACAATTTTATACCAAGTGCCTATAAATAAGTAATTAGGTTCATGTGGTTTGTTTTTTTTTTACATTGCCTTCGGTCTCTCCTTTTTGGCACCTTTTAATTTGGTGAATTGTGTTGGTTTCTGAATCTTCATACGCAAATAAGAACAAGTAGCACTTACTGAGAAGTCACCTTTTGAATATGCACATCCCAATACCCAAATCTGACAGAGTAATTCTGATTTATAGGGGTATTTAACCTATGTCAGTGGAATTTGCTAGCAAAATGCACAACTAATCCAGGAAGAACT
The DNA here is from genome assembly GCA_025447755.1 of Corythornis vintsioides. Lineage (NCBI taxonomy): Eukaryota > Metazoa > Chordata > Aves > Coraciiformes > Alcedinidae > Corythornis > Corythornis vintsioides. The sequence goes on from JAOEGS010022776.1 coordinate 6,340, forward strand.
GAAAGTCAAGAAATTAATGTGTTCCAGAACTACTTGTCCACCAGATCACATGCCTGAATTTAGCTCTATTTGGCAGCTAGACTAACAAAAAAAATGCAGAAGATGCTTGATCACTTTCATGAGTGATGTTTGTATTCTTCACCACATTTCTAAAAAGAAGAGAGTGCAAATTGAAGGAAAACAAAACTTACATTACATTTGCTCCTCCAAAACAGACAATTCTTGAGGAATCTCAAGTTACTTTTCTTCTAATCATGAAACTGATCACTTAAAAACCAGTCTGAGACAATATGACACTGGGATATGAGAGCTAGAGGAACTTTCACATAGCAGCAGAGGGCTTACTCTGGAAATAAAGACAAGTTCCATTCAGCCTGTCATAAAATCCTTCCTTTAGACTGTCATAAAATCCTGTGTTCAACACCAAGTCACTTTAAGTAGTGATGCACAGTAACCAAGAGACAGCCAAACCTTAAAAGAATAATTAGAAAAGGCTTGGTCAAAGATCCTCATCTTGTCTAGAAGGCTTGGAGAAGAAAGGGCCAGTGAAAGAACAGCATGAAACTACTCAAAACACATCTTCCACTAGCTCCCTATAGGTTTGAGCAAGCCACTCTTTTTTCCTTGTTTGACAGAGAATGACACACACACACAAATTCCTAATACATCTAAGAATCAGGAAGAAATACTTAAAAAGATAGAAGTTCAGTGATGGGTTGCTGAAATCGATGACATAGTGACGGGTATAGGTTTGAAGCCAGATTCACAGTAAGTAGCAAAAGCAAGTATCATTGAGGAACCAATGGTTTATGTTATTAAAACCACATCAGAAGAAGGTGACAAACCACTCCAAGGGTTGTAGCACTAAATATGTGCTACAGCAAAGTAAGCAGTAAGATTTTTTTAGACACCATTATGGATCAAGCTAAGACAAAATACTTACATTTTAGTTCTTGGTATGTTTATAACTATGTGTAGAAGAATAGCAAAATTTAAGCATAAACATTTAGAAAACAAGTTGCTTACCAATTAGATATTTATACAAGTTTTAAAGTTGATTGTAAAAACATATTGGGGTAGAGGACACTTCTTTCTTAAGGAAGTGTCACTGTAAAAGGAAACAATCAGATGTTCAAGTAACAGTCCTGTGATCCTATGTAAATTGAAATACGTAGTTCGTTTATCCTCTGCTTTCTCTTACAAGAGATAAGACTTTTTTTTTACTTAAGTATGAAAAATGTGGAGACTTCTATATAGAAATGCTTTACTGTTTCACAACAAACTTAATTAATACCTAATTCTGCTATGTAGATTCATGTCTTCCATTTCTTCAGAATGGTGAGGGCCTCGAGAATTAAGAGAAAACAAAGGCAAAGAAATATGTTTGTGATAAATAAACCAGTTGAATTTCTCATTCTTTTGAATGAGTTTTAAGTAGAGAATTTAATTTACTTACCTTGAATCATAAAACTTCACTAGAGAGTAATATTTGGGAAGTGTTCTTGCAATAGGAACTTTTTGTCTCCCCTAAGTATGCATACAAAATATATATAAACAGTTCTAAGCTAAATCATAATTCTCATCAATTAATCCCTAAGAGAAAGCTCAATGCAGTAGGTTATCAACAGCTACAGAGCACTTAACAGTCCAGCTGGTGGGGCTGTTGCTCATTAGATCTCTGAAGGCTGGAAAGAGCAAGGTGGCTATTTGGAACTTGGAACTACCTGGCAAAGATCCAAGACAAATAAAACACTGAAAGTTCATCACACCACGAATATTTGTTAAAGGTCAAAATTCTGAATTTCAAAATAACCTGCAATTGCCAAAACAAATTTACTTACACTGTATTACATATTAGTAATAACAAGGGGGAAAAAAATGACACAGACCTACTACTGCTACAAACCTTACACCAAGAAAAAACTGCCAAAATCCATTCTGCACTCTAGCTGCAAGAGGTAGGAAGGAAAACAGCTCACAGACAGTGCTAAGATGACTGCACAGTCTCTACAAGTAGATCAAGACCACTTACAAAATGGCAGTTTTCTCTCCATTCCCTCCTTCTTCTCCAACATTTTAGAGCCCATTTTGACAGACTACAGCTCTGCTCTGAGACATGCCCTACCAATGGCATTGCTACTGGCTGGTGTGGCTGAGGGGTGACTGGAAATTAAAAGTGTGGAGAAGTCTCCACATAGTACATTTCAAATGCATCAATACACTTGGCAAGGCAGAGCAGAAGTCTGCTCTGCAATTGATACATACATTAAAAAAAAAAAAAAAAAAAAAAAAAAAAAGACAAACAAACGACTATAACCAACCAAACAAAAAGTTAAGGAGACTCAGTACCATCCTCAATGCACGTGAACAGGCACATTTTGGATGTACATCAGAACATTTACACTGGTTACGCTGCAAAAGCAATGCTAAGCATCCTCAGGTTGTCCAGAAAGCGGCACTCACCTCTGCATGAGGTTTTCTCTCCTCTGACTCTGAGGTTGTTGATGAGAGCTGCCCACTCCAGTACTGCTTTACATGATCAATGAGTAGATGTTTCTCAGAGGAAGGAGGTGCCAGAATTCCTTGTGCTGCCAAATACTTAAAAATTATTTCCCGATAGACTTTTCTTCGTTTCAGAAGTTCATCTACACTTTGACTGTAAACCAAAATGGCTTGAATGGCCTCTGAAAGTAAAGAAATTTAAGTTAGCAGTTGTTTCTGTCATGATTAAAACTCAAACCTCTGAGGTTTACTAAACTTCCAACCAGCACCTCCAAACACAGTACAAGACAAAATAAAATGCAACAATTTAAAAGTATGTTTGCAAACTGTAATCTGACAATCATAGTGGACACAGAAGATACTCTGAAGACTTGGGAATGTATTTTAAAAATAGGGCTGTTTTATGGAAGACTTGTGAACTCTACTTCCAGTATCAACGACTGTTTGAAACTTATTATGTATTCCTTGAGCTTGATGAAAAGGATGTGATTTTTTCTTCCTTTTCTTACAAATGAAATTACCTATATCCCTTAACTATTTTCAAGCTGTTTAGAAGCTTCAAATACTTGAAGTATAAATATTCTTGCACACAATGCATTTCACTTCTACTTCCTGAGATGCAGCTAGCTTTTAACTTCAAAATACATTCATTTAACATGAAAAAAATGGGGCTTCCTACTAGAAGAATTCTAGTATCAGAAGTTTGCAGTTTTTCAGACACCACACAGTAGTTAAAGTGAGGTTTCATCTAGGTTCCTAAAGACTGACAGAAATGCAATTTTGTTTTGTTTCTATGCTAGTTATCAGTACTATTCCCAGGTTCACAAGAAAACACCATGGATCAAAGCATGATGACTGTACATTGAAGTGCAACATTCAAAAAACTTCAGCTACAAGGCTCTGTGGCTAAATTAAGAGGCATGACAAATTCAATTTTGAAGTAGCTGTTCTCTTAACTAGGTACTTAACATGCTACCTATAACAACTGTAAGTTTAAACAAGAAAAGACTAATAGCTGAGGTAAAAAGCAAATAATCGAACAACAACAACAAATAAACCCTTTTAAATTAACATACAACCACTTCAAAAAAGTAAATTAAAACCAAGAAAAAACCCTTTAAGACTTTTGAAAGAAATGTGTTTGCCAACTCTTACATATCTGGGTTCTATCACATGGAATGTATTCAAGGTTTTTGGATTAGTATTTTTCAAGGTAATATAGTGAGTGGTCTCAGATAAATGAGAACAAAATTATGTTTTACAAAACAAATCTCAATATCTATAAAATGATGGGGGATGGTCGCATCTAAAAGTCGTCCTTTCTACAAAGTTAAGCTTAATATTAGATTAGTAGTTAATCCTTTCAAAACCTGAAGGCAAACATCATTAGCTCAAACAGCGAGAGACACGAGTTTTAAATACGTTCTTGAATATTAACAGGGCACAATAATGTACGAAGCTCATGGGAGGGAGCTGGGGTTGGTCTATGAGAGAAAAAGAAGCGCTTTAGATCTGAAAATCTGCTAAAAGTCATCAGCGGCCCTAAATTCCTTGGAAGAAAATCAACCTCGGCCAAAACCGGCGCTGTTCAGATATATGCAGGCCCACCGGCGGAAAACACTCCAAACACCCAGAGGCGAAGACAACGCGCGCAGCCGCACATTTCGCCAGAGCCCCGCACTAAAGCGGAGCGCTGCGAATCCCGCTGGGTAGCTCCGGCACCTCTGCCGGGCTCCCCTCCGCTCCGCTCCGCCCCACTGAGCCGACCCAAAGGCAGCGGCGGCGTAACTGGGACCCGCCCGCAGCCCCCCGGGTCCGCCTCCACGTCAGGCCTGCCGCGTTCGCGCTGCCGACGAGCCAGCGGCCAGCAGATGAAACGGAGCACTGGGGCTATGGAGCCGGGAAAGGGGGGCAGGTTCCAGCATCCCCGCCACGGGGCAGAGAGGCGGTCGGGCCGGGAAGGCCGCCGCAAGAGGCGGCGTTCCCGCCCCGATCCCCGAGCACCTTGGCGGCTCTCTGGGTGCACCAGGCGGTTGGTGACGGTATCCGTCAGCGCCATCAGCTCGCCGGTCTCGAGAAACTCCAGGAGATCGCGACACCCGGTTTGCTCCCGCTCGCTCAGCCCCAGCGACGCCATCGCCCGGCGGAACCGGAGGCGCCGTCGCTTCCCCGACTGCAGCCTTAGCAACGGCAGCTTCCTGTAAAGGGCTTCCAGCAGCCGCCGGTCGATAGGCGCCGAGAGGAAAGAGCGGCTGGCGCTGAAGGTTCCTACCACGAACCGGCGTCGCCGGCGGAAAGAGTGGAGAGGGCGGGCCGGCCACCTCCGGGTTGCGTGGTCGAGCTCGTCCGGGCGGCCGAGGCCACGATGCAACTGGCAGCGGAAAGCAAGGGCCAGGCAGGGGCGGATCTGGAAGCTGCATCCCGGCCTGCAGGGGGGAAAGCCACAAGGAAGTGAACATAAGCGTGTACATTATATATAAATATATATTAAGAGTTTATAATTAAATATCGCACTTCTTTCAGATAGGATCATCATTTAACATCTTTGTCGACCACAGGGACAGTGGGATCAAGGGCGCCCTCAGCAAGTTTGTAGATGACACTAAGATATGTGGTGTGGTTGACATGCCTGGAGGAAAGGGGGAGAATCACCTCTTTTGCTCTGCTGGCCCCATTCTTTATGAATCCTAGGATATGGTCAGCCTTCTGAACCACGAGTGCACTGCCAACTCACGTTGAGCTTATCATTCAAGAAAGGCTTAAGGGTGTTGGTGGATGAAAAACTGAGTATGAGCCAGCAACGTGCACTCACAACCCAGAAAGCCAATCACATCCTGGGCTGCATCAAGAGAAGCATGGCAGGTAAAGGAAGGTGATTCTGCTCCAATGAGACTGCCACCTGGAGTATTGTGTCCAGCTCTGGGGAATCCAGTATAAGAAAGAACCTAGTCAAACAGGTCCATAAGAGGGCCATGAAGATGATCAAGGAGCTGAAACACTTCCCCTGTGAAAAAAGTCTGAGAGTGTTAGGGTTCTCCAGTCTGGAGAAGGCTCCAGGGAGACATGATAGCAACCTTCCAATACCTAAAGGAAGCCTACAGGAAAGATAGAAAGGGTCTCTATCAGGGAGTGCAGTGATAGGAAAAGGGGTAATAGTTTTAAAGCCTACCCATACTCTGATTCTATAGATTCTATCCATCTATACTATAGAATCAGAGGTTTGGGAAGGACCTTGAAGACATCTAGTAGAAATCCCCCTGCTATGGGGGGACGGACGGACCTCCCACTAGATCAGGTTGCTCAAAGTCCCACCCAACCTGACCTTGAACACATCCAAGCATGGGGCATCCTGTTCCAGTGCATCATCATCCTCACTATAAAGATTTCTTCCTTATATTTAGTCTAAATCTACCCTTTTTTAGTTTAAAAATCATCACTCATTGTCATACTTGTTTTCCTCCATCCACTCTTAAATCAGTAGAATATTGCCAAGAACTGCTGTGTTCCTGTCTGCCCTATAGTGCTGACCCTAGGGCAAGTGGTGACTTAACCACCTTGTCACTTGCAAGCTCAGCAGAGAATGCAGAAAATAGAAAGTGAACCTTCCACAACTATTTAATGACTGTTCTGCATTGTTGATACAGAACTGCACATCCAGTCTGGTCACAGCCTGCCCACAGTTGGAGGCCTCACACAAACAAGGCTCCTGACAGGATTAAGCTGTGCACAGCAGCCATTGTTGGATCATAGGGAAAGGCTTAGTGTTCCTGCTGAGGTCCAGGCAGATACTTTTTATGTAAACAGCTTTTGGAAGTCTAGTGATAGGCTTCAAGATGTGGCAATGTCTATGGTGGTCACTTCACCTGATGGACTCAATCTTTGGGTGTCTGAGATGCAGCCCTTGTAGCATTGTCTTCAACTTGTGACTGAGGGAGCTCTTGGACACCTTGGGAACTAACACCAAGCAAGTTACACGTGTCTGCAAGAGTAGGAAATCTGACAGCATGGCACCTGCTCAAGGAAATTGAAGTCCTAGAAGCCAAAGCTGCTTTTTTTTTTTTTACTGCATGGAAGGTTTAAACCTTGTGCTGCTCTTCCACTTGGCAGTACAAGCTTCAGTTGAGCTAAGGACTATAAACTATGTGAGGGCTGGTGCTGAGAAAAATACAGATGCAAGTAGTACTCAGCCTCACTGTTAATAAAAAAAATAAAATCAGGCACTCATCAAGCCAATGTTTTCATATGGGTAGCTTAAGGAGGCCACCTTTTGTTACTAAAGCTGCTTCTGGTTTCAAAACCAGAAAGATCTAGATTCTCTAAGGGCACACAGACTGTCACCTGAAGACAGGAGCTAAAATTACCAGTGATGCTTTTGCACTAGTAATTAAACACTTTATGATAGGCTCTGTTCAGATCTGTAGTAACAAATATCTGCTCCAAAGACCTTTCAAACCTAAGAACATCAGAACATGGAATACATTCCTACTCACCATACTATATATATGCTTTAGATTATTATTTCCTCTTGGAGATCTAAAAGCTGTCCATACTGATGTCTCAGGTTCATCTGAAGGAAACACAACATACATTCAGCTCAAGTACTAGCTGTTCTCATAAGTTGTAGCAATTAATTAAAAGTAAACCAGGAAAAGCTGAACCAATTTTGCCCATGAATTTTAATCCAACTTTCAGAAAAAAATGCAGTCCTAAAGCATCTGGAAAGATTCAATGCAATAATGCTTACTACGTGCTGTGCCAAATTTCCCCTCGTGTACATTGATTTAATATTCTTTGCACAGTTAGAGCAACATGTAACAACTTCTATTGACAAGATCTGACATATGTATATGCCACACAGCCCTGCTGTAGAGCTATTCACATTCTGCAAGACTTCTCACTGTAATACACAGCTCAGCACTCTGCCTACCCCGTTAAGAGTTTACAAAGCAAAACTGGTTTATCTAAAATGGGACTACCTACACAGCACCAAGACAATTTTGCTGCTGAAATTTTGATTTGTGTAACACCGATCCTGCAAACTTAAAATTAGAAAATGCATCTGAGAAATATAAGTGACCTTTCCCTTAATTTTGCTTATGTTTCAGTAAACCTCATTAGATTCACAGCCTTCAGGGGAATAATATCTAACTGAATATTCTATAATCTAGGGGCAAAAAATAAATAAAAAAACCTGATATGCCCTATTTTAAAGTAGATTATGTTTTCAATGAATATTTTTTCTTTTTTTTCTTCTTCTTTCTCAGAGCTCAATTCCCTATAGATTTTTGCTGTCACAGTTCAGACACTGCAACAGATCCTCTCCTTCTTCCCCACTACATGTATCATTTTATTTACTGTGAATTCTACTCCTGAAATGCCAGTTTTCCTCCTAGTTCTATGAGCACAGTGCAGAAGTCAGGCACTGAGACAGAAACTCCTGGATTTAATGATACTGATACATAGGAATATAGCTTGAGGCAGTGCTAGTTACTGCTCCAAGTCACACAGGCACTGCTTGGACACTGGCAAGACAGCACTTAATACAAGATGTATTTACATCTGAGACTGTTTGGATTGGCAAGAACTGAATTTAACAAACACCAGTTACAGGCTTTCTGCCACCCCCCTTCTCTTCCTTTAAAAGCTAACCAGAGTAAATGAGAAATTACTGACTGCTATACAAACATATAAAATTTGGGGTGATCTGTAGAATCAGCTGTTCTATAGGTGGGCACAGTCATAAACTATAGTAACTTAAGGATATTTACATACCTAAATGACACCAGCCATTGCATTAACTCATATTACCATTGCATTGACTCATTTACTTAACATCCTACACTACATTTCCCAACAAGCTGGCTTTTATTAATGTTGATTATGCTGACAGATGAAAGTGACATGTACAGCCTCAAAGAATGTATTATAAAAATGGACAACAGTAGCTAGTGACCCTATAAAGAGCTTTTGATTTAACTGTTGTGCCCATTCAATTACATTTAATAATACTGAATTGGTATTTTGTAACTCCTACCTGATATAATGGATTTTTTTTTCTTACATACCTAAGGATATGACTTATTTTTCAACATAGAAAATTCAAGTATGTAAAAAGTTATCTGTATACTCAACCTCAAGGTTCACATTTGTCCTAAACTACCAAGTAGATGATTTCAAGGACCCTTGAGCACCTCTCTGGCCTATCCTGCCACTTGTAATTGTTTGGTGCTTCACTCATCCTCAACCTCCCCTTAGGATCAAAGCTCAATACTCAGTCCTCATGATCCAACTGTTTCACACTGGACACCAAACTTTTCCTGCCCTGTTTACTGAGCCAGATGAAACTGTTGTGAAGATAATTTACGTTGCGTTTGGCTACTAACTTTGGGTACAGTTCTACTGAGAAATTGTTACTTCTGCCTGAAATGTTAGCATATCAAATGAATTAAAACACTAGCTAGGGCATAAATTTTACATTTGGTATGTTAATATATTCTGCAACAACTGAATCAAACTGCTTACATATATATGCCATTTTGATAAATATTTTGCCTGCAACATGCATATGCCATGGTACTAGAGATTTGAGAACCCTTACCCTCATGCCCAAAATTCCTTAGGCAAGGAAGGACCTTATCAAAATTACACGACATAAAAAAATAAAAGGTAAGTTGAAGTTACACCAAAAATAATTTTTAAAAAACCTCCCACACATTCAAAATTTTGCAGAACAGTAAAAATCTAGAATCAAAGAACATGAAGAATTTACAAGGACTGAATAATAAATCTAAATAATTAATCATTTTCAGATGACATTTTTAAAGAAAAAGAAAAGAAGCATTTCATTTCTGTCTTTATCTTCGGACTACTGCATTCAATCAAAGTGACTATACAAAGCAATAGAAAACAAGTGTATCACACTGGAGGTTACTATCTCTATTAGCAACATTATCAGAAACAAACATAAAACTCATCCAGTGCAACAACTGTGACTCAGGTCTGTTAGTGCCAACCAAGCTCCCCAAGAGGTTTAGGCCGCTATCTGGTACTTGTAAGGCAGAGACCCTGAAGAACTTTTAGCAATGCTATAATGAAAGAAGGCAAACAACTGGAAGCAGAGGTTCCTTCTTGTCTGTGGCACCAAGTTCAGCTTTCAAACCCCACAGGACAGCTTCAGAGTGGTTAACCTCTCCTTGCATTTTCAATGGCAAAATGCAATGCCATTTGGAAGCCATTATTCCCCATGGATAAACACCATACAAATCTTTGAAACAAACATGGGCCTACTGATTTGACCACCACATAGAACTTTCCCTTCCAAACTTTATTCCTCTAACCCTTAGTATCTCCATCTCTGCCCTGGCAGCCTGGTCTCCACCTGCATGTTAAAAACCATTACATGAGCTCACCTGCCTTGCTCACCAGGTCGCAATCTTAGAATCATAAAATCATTTTGTCTGGAAGAGACCTTCAAGATCATCAAGTCCAACATTATTAGTAGCCCTATCAAAACCCTCTAAAACCATGTCCCTAAGCACAGCATCTTCCCATCTCTTAAACACTTCCAGGGATGGTGACTCCACCCTCTTCACAGGCTTGTCCTGCACAGAGATCCTAGGTGATCACCGAGCAGATTCCCATTTCTCCTGTATTCCGACTGATTCTCTTTACCTAGGGGTGTTTAATGTGAACAATGCACAATACTTGTATATTACTTAAGTAGAAGTACAAAGTCTGATTCCCAGTGCATGTGGCTATTTAAAGAAATGTTTTTAAAACTTGAAGTTGTGTTCTGAAGATGGTTAAGAGCCAGTCAAACCTAGAGGAGCAGCTTCCCTAACGTCCAAGGTTCAAACACTGATAGCTTTTTCTGCAGTACATGTGTTCTTCACTTGGCTCAGACTGATGACCAAAAAAAGTGATTCCTCTCCCTCACACAGACATGCTGCTCTCCTCTGTAGTTACTAATTTGTAAAGAATCTATAATAATAATGACTTACTGAAAACTTATTTATCCTGAATTTACCAGAGCAGGTAGTTAATTAGCAAGAAGGAAGAAAAGGGTCAGGGGAAATAGAGAGGCAGGAGTTCTATTTTAATTTCCTTGGTAACCCTGGGTATCCCTAGATATGTTTCAATGGATTTTGTCTATTCAAATCCAAGTATCCACCCACCTGGAACATCCAGACCTGGCAGGTTTACACAGATACGGTGCAACAACCACATACCAAACATAACAAGGCAACTATAAACATCGCAGCAATTTTCAGTGTAATTCCCCAAAAGACAAGATCAATTTCTATCAACAACAAAGACAATGTTTTATTGAACAAATCTATGTACAGTACAAAAAATTTTTTAAAATGAAACACTACTGTTGATTTATTGCAGTTTGATGGCTCAGTTTTAATTTGTACTCTTATATAAAATGCAAAGTAAAATAATTTAACATTCAACAAGGAAGCACAAATTTCCTTTCTTGCTGAACCTGTAACAGCTTTTACAAATTAAGAGTCCCAAAATGCATACACTGCATTTACTCAGAAAGGTGTTATACAGTACCAAATAAATTAAGAAAATAGTAACACTACAATCTCTTTCGTATTTTGTCCATAGCACTGGTATTAAACAAAACAAATGAGTACAGCTGAACCTTGTGTGATATTAAAATCACAAAGTTTAATGTTATAAATTATCCAAACTATACAATTTATACAGTTTTAATGAATATGGCTAAATAACCAAAGTACCAGTGACCTTTCCCAATAGATACAACCACTTCCAACTTCCTTGCAGTATTTTTTGTGAAAGGTGCCTACCAAGGGCAGCTCTTTGAAAAACAGAACTTACATGACCTATCCAGTGACCTGTGATAGAGTAGACAGTCTTACAAGTCTAAAACCAAGTTACAGCCACCTGGAGGAATGTTATTAGAGTATTATCATCAGCAATGAAGTGCAGAAACTTTGATCCAACAAGCTCCCAAGTCCATGATAACTTCAGGCAGCTTTAAGATATTTGCATGCTTACTGTACACCGTATGATGTGTCAAGTACACATGTACTTCAGTATTTATTGAATCAAGTGAAATTGAATCCTGAAGAAGTATTTCCAATTAAATCATACAATGCTTAATGCCTGAGGAAAACCAAACAAACTAACAAAATAACCAACCAACAAATTTCAACTTAAGATTTGGAACCATTTTCAGCCCTGTAAGTTGCAGGCTTAGTATAGGGTAATACTCAGCATCCTAAATCTTAAAAAAAAAAAAAGTATCTTTTTGCTCCTAATTAAAAGTTGCTTAATACTGCATCTATCTGAGAATACCAGCAGGTATCAGAGAGCAGTTTAAAGGAAATGCAATGTCTTTTGAAGTTAAAAATCATCACTTAAACCAAAAATATTACCGCTCACTTTGCTACTTTAAATCAATTTAACATATTTCTGATGGGTGATAGGTAAACACCTAAGAATTCATTTTTCCAGTTCTACCAAGTGAATACATGGTGTCAACAAATGGTGGTGTCCAAGAAAAGCATCTTTGAAAAAAAAATTAGTTTAATGCAGGTACAAAAAACTATGGTCACAGTTTATGCATGTACATGGATGCATTTATCTACACGCTTTAAAACCAAAGAAAATACAAGTCTCAGTTAGGTTTTAAAAGCATCTTCAAACACATGGAGCTCCGGGAAAAGGTAAAAAAGCACCAAAGATCAGAGGTACATTTAGAAGACTTTACAGAAACATTTTTGTCATATCTATTGAGTTTTCAGATTTTTAAAACAGTAAGACTTTAAAATGAACCTTTTTTTCTCCCAAATATATTTAGCTAGATTGACAATGTTAAGCAAAGAAAGGGGAGCCTGGGAACATTCAGGATAACTCAGTCCTTAAAAATCAGTTGGTAATTTGAAAGCAAAAAATGTGAAAGTGCATTTGGCTGATAATGTCCCCATTAATTTTGTTTAAATTCTTCTACTGTAATTTGATATGTAAATATATATATATATGATGTATGTGTATATGTATATATAATGGTGTAGTTAAATTTATTTTTTTTTTGCAACCACAAACAAAATTCTTTGGTGCCTCAAACATCATACAAATCTCTGAAAGAGGGCCAATCACCAGTACTAATGTAATGCACACATACCTGTGATCATAATTTTATGACCTTTTATGTTAAACCAACTCAAAGTTAAGGCAAAAAAAAATTCTAGAATTCAAAAGGGTATGATTTTGAATGTGTGTTCTTTTTTACCTCCCAAGAAAAGGAAGAAGCAGAATTAATGCAAACATCTGTTTAATTTCACAGAGGATTATTAGCAGAGGCATTACTCAACTATTAAGTTGCAGAACTATTTATCAGTCTATTTTACAATGGAACCCTTAGGTTTGCAAGTGAGAGTCACTTCTACAATGAAATTAATTTTATGTACTTTTTTTTTATTGATTAGTTTTTCCATATCCATTGATTTAAGCAAGTCCATCATCTTATTAGGTCATAAAATCATTGTGATTAACTATTCAGTAAGCAAACCAGCTGAGCAGGAACAGCTGGACTCCTACTCTGTGATGGCTTCAACTGTATATACCAGTTTTCACCTCTGTATCTTCTGTGTCTACAATCACATGAAAATCCTCAGCTACCTGCACAGAACAGGATCCCAAATAAAGCATTTTTATGTGGCATGATAGTGTTAAGAGTAATTAGAGGATAAATTAGCACAGTAGTTGGACAATGTGCATGTTTGCCTACAACAGTGTATTTCTGATTTCCAGGTGTCCGGTATTTTAGTGATACATATAGAGGTGAATGACTCCTGAATTCCCCATCTTCACATTCTGATTGCTTCTATGAACAGCGAATTTTGGATAAAGTGCTTTAATATTTAATTCTGACTCCACTAACTTCTGGGAAAGGCTACCTTTTCAAGAGATGCTACTGGATAGGGTTGTAATGTGTCTTAAGGCTGAGTCAGTATGTATTTTCTCCCTTGCTGTAGACAGTAAATAATGTACTGAATTGTGACCAACTAACATTTAGCAATTTCACATATTTGAAATGTGGCTGTCCTGATTTTTTTTTTTCAACTTGACATGTGCTCTGCTTTTGCCTACTTTTTTTTTCCAAACAGAAAACCATCTCAGATTCTTTTCAGTCATACCAACAGCCAAAGGACCTCTGTATTTGCACAAAGTTAGTTTTAACTCTGCCCTGTAATAACAGCTTAACCCCCTTCACATTCTATATTTGTTTCAACCTGCTGCTGCTAAAAGACACAGTCTGTGCATGTACTTACTGTGTTTAGTCTCCCTGCACCTACAACAGATGTTTTACAGGACATGTAAAATACATGTTTACCATAGCCTTGAAGAGATTCTCATGCATGTATCAGATTTCCACTGTGCATAAGTTACACACTTAGTATCACATCAACTCATTTTTCATAGCATGCTCTGTACTTCAAGTTTTAGGCTATTCAAATATTTGATCCACCTTAAATTTCTTTCTACATTCCTCTTCTTGAATTCTGAATTTAACCTTATTGAATAAGCTCCATGCTTTTTAACAGATAATGGAATCAATGAAAATTTGAAAAAAGAATGCATGGTTCCTCTACACATTTTTATTCATATTCTCATAATTTATCACCTTGAATGATTTCTTTCCAAGCTGTGTGGATGGATATCTTTTAACCACATTTTCCAATTGAAGAAGCTTTCAGAATTGACTGGTTTGAATTCCATAAGGCAATTAACACCTCTGCTTTCCCTGCCTGCTCAACTGAATGCCTTATTTGCCTTAAACCTTCATGCTAGAACCTTAAACCTTCATGTGCCCACTAAGCTTCAATCACACATTTGGAATGAATTTGGCTTTTTGGATAACTGGTACTTTGGGGATTTTGTAGCAACCTTTCTGGACTCAAGACCTGCAGAGCTCCTATTATTCCTCTGTGAGTTTTGTCTAGAAAATGTGCTTTGTCTTCATCAAGGTTATGTTTTTCTTTAATAATTTGATACTGCTTTACGATTAAGGCCAACTGGGAAACAAACTGATTCTTCTTCATGTAGTGTTTTCTTACACCACGCCTCATTTGATACATTTTCCCACAACACTGAATCAGGCACCTGGAAGAAAGAATGCACTAGGATCAAAATGAAGACTAAGATGAAAATCATTCATTAATCTAGAACACTGCTTATGTTTTTCAACATAAGCAAAACATAATTAGTTTCAAACATGCAAGGAAAGACAGACTGAATTACTTGTCTGTTGTGTTCTATTATTTCTTTTTCATTAGACCTGCCTAACAGTTCTCACCACCTCTTTCTTATTCTCAAGAGCATATCCAATTTAGCACAGTATTGTGACTTAGGTAAGTTTTACCATACAACAACTGCTCAGAAATCATGTCTGTCTTATCTATTCTATCAGATTGCCTGTTTTCAAAGACCATTTTCTGGTTGAGACCTACATCCAAACAAATCAACTCAGAAGGACTCTAAGACTTACTTTCATCATCTGAATCGAATCCAAAGAGCGTCTGACACTTCTTTTGTGCAAGGTGAGCCTCAAGTGCTTCTGAATTACAGTAGATGGTCAAGCAGTTGCCACATCTAAATCTTTCTGTTGATTTGCTACAAAATGTATCTTGTTCAGAATGAGCATCTACTTGATCAGTCAAAATTTTTCTACGTTTTGGCATGCTAATGTATCGTTCATCAAGGTAACTTGGTGGCAATGGTCTAAAATATGGTTTTGTTAAGATTACACCATATGAAGTATTCTCTGTTGTCAGATTTGGTTTAGAAGGTACATGGGAGGCAGTAGCATTATTTTGTGGTGTATCGTGACAAGTCTGTAAAACTGGTACCAATGACCCATTTTCTGTCCTTATTTCATCTGCCACTCTGTTCAAAGGTACTTCTGATGACCTTGACGACATCTGATCTAGGTCACTGTGCCCATTGACTAGTTGGTCGCTATTAACATTACAGTTTTCAGAGTTTGGCTGTAACACAGGTGTCTTTTGGTCTAACAAACTTGGAACTGTAGCGCTACCCTCAGATGAACTTTCATTCCCATTGTGAATTACATTGTTTGCTTTCTTCTCAACGCTTTGAATGTACGTCTTTGGTTCTGTACAATCCTTCCTTGACTTCCAAGTTGGAATTGGTAAATCTACAGTTGCTTTTTCATTAACAGATTCATTATCATCTTGGTAACTACAGAGTTCTGAAGGATCATCTGAAGAATCTTTTTCACTTGCATCTTCTAAACATTCTGGTGTTTTATTTAAATAATGCTGAGCCTCATGTTCATACAGCAAAGGGAGCTCCTCAAATAGTTCACAGCACTCTGCAAAGTTGCATTGAGCTTTAAATACACTATGACTTTTTGCATGTTCTGCAAGCTCAGTTGACAGCTTAAATCTCTGATTACAGTTAAAGTGTAAACAAAAATAAACATTTGGATACACATGTCTCTTCAGGTGGTCTATAAAATGTTGGGAATCAGCAAATTTTCTCTGGCAAAACCGACATTTTCCTTTATTCCATTTCATTATATGCTGCTGCACCTTCAAATCAGTTGGATGAGCTTTTCTTGCATGTTTATTGAGGAATCTTATCTTTTTGAACACTCTAGCACAACCATTAGCAGGGCAGTTAAAGCTTCCTTCCTCATCCATAGGATCAATGCCTTTTTGAGGGCAAAAAGCTCCATTCACTTTGTGTAGAATAGGTGACTCTTTACTGGAGCTCTCATCATCTTCTAGCAAACTTTCTGTACTTAAAGCATCAGGAACATTATTAAAGCAGCTGTCACTACTATTTTCAGTACCATCATCCCGGTCACTTATATGGTTTTCCACTACATCCAATACTACTTCTGCATTAGCCTCCTCCACTTGGACCACTTGATCATCACTTGGAGCTGTTGCAGTCTCTGGTTCATCAGCTTTGGAACCATCAGAATTCCCATTTTCAAGAGAAAGAGAAACATCAGCACATTCTAGCTCATTAGGAGCATGAGCCTGCTGACCTGCCTCAAGAACTGCAGCAAGATGTTGCCTCTCTATCTTCCTGACATGATTCTTTAAGTGCTTCAGCATAAGACCTTTTTGCCTGAACTTTCTGGTGCAAAGTACGCAGGAAAAACTGCCCTTTTTTTGGTGTGCTTGTGCATGTTTAACAATGTGACCACCAAAAAATTCCTTGTTGCATATCACACAGCGGTGCCTTGGTACAGTTTGCTCTAACATTTTAGATGCCTCAGGAGCTTCATGGTTCTTTTTGGTGCTGCCTTTGGACTGGGCTTCAGAGAGATCTTCAGATTCAAGCTCCCCATTATTTACATCTGTTAAATAGACACGTGTCTCACCCAGAGCCCTATATTCTGTTATCTTCTCTGTATTTGCAGTAGAGTTTTCCAGTGTACTTTCACTTGAGCAAAAGGCTTTATCCCCCAATAATGCTAAACAATTCTGCTTGATCATCAAGAAATTCCAAAACTCAGGATCAAAAAACAAACCTTTTTTCAAAATTGGAAGCAATTCAAAACGTACACGGTTTTGAACAGAACTAGTGCACTCATTGTATTCTTCATCTGCACACTTATATAAATGTTCAACGGTGTAGTAAGATTCCAAGGTGCGCTCAAGAAAGAAGACTGAAAGAGCACAAACTCTGAGGATCTCCAAGTCATTTGGCAGAAAATGAGCAATTGCTTTATAAATAAGACTTTTCATGTTGGGATCTTCATGGAGGTCCAACTGCAGAGCACATCCACAAATCTCAACACATATCTGCAGACCATCTTCACCAACCTGCAGGAAGGAAATGACAGTGTACGTAATTATAGCCTATGCATAATAAGGTTTTCCTTACAGGCTTACAGAATTCTATTGTTTAATAAAAAAAAAATCATACCCTCATAAAAAAAAAAAAAGTCCAAACATCAACATCCATGTATTGATATTTATCTACTAGCAAAACAGGAGATTAGAAAGCATCTTGCTAATAAACTTCACCTAAAGGCATGTACATTTTAAATAATGCTCAAACAAGACTATCAAATATAGATACAAAAATGCTCAAAAATAACATCTGGTTTGAGCTAAAAGCTATACAGCTATTGTTAACAAAGCTTCAGGTACTTTTGCCTCATGCAGTTCTATAGTAAAAAGACAAATCATTATTGGGAGATGTAAAACAAGCCTGCAGGAAATCACATTGATATAGCAGTATCTTCTGTCTGCATCTTCATTACCTAGGCTGTTTCAAACTATAGTTTGACAGTTACTCTATATTTTGTCCCTGTTCTAACTCATTTAACTTGCATAGCATAAAAATACAAGCTATAAAATACCACCCTCAATTTTGAAAGATGACCACTAGGTAATAATTAACAACCCATGGCCAAAGATTCCAAAAAGCTTAACTGCAGAATTGATAAAATATCCTCCCAATGAACAGAATTGCTATTACACACTTTAGACTGGGGGCCCTATCCTGAACATATAATTTAGAGAGATGTTCAGAAATGTACTGCTCAGCAGGTAGCAGATTACAGTGAAGAGAATCTAAAGTTTAGAAATAATTTATGCCTACCTATGTTGAAATGTGTTAATGAATATATATAATGCTCCATATGCACTGGGTTATTTAAAACATGATTATTCAGATGCAAATACAAGTGGTAGTTATTCATGTCACCACAAATACTTCAGAATACACATTTAGAACTGTACAGTGGCACCCACGACAAAAAAATTTCTAATTCATTTAGGGAATAGAATATGAAGGAGCTCTGTGCAGTCAGGTTGATAAAAAAAACATTTGCTTGGAAACAACTTGCACAGAGGAGCTGTGTGTGAAGCTTTTCACAATACACCTTTTGCAGCTGTTTGTATGGGACAGTATAAGTCACAACTGAATCAAGAAACAATGCATTTTTCTGAAGCAAAATTACATCTTCTCCTACCTTAGTCTAACTTTTCCTTTATGTTTTGTTAAGCACTTCTTAGGATTTGATTAGAACTGGTGAAAGGACTCAGAACTTAACAAGTGTGAAAGGCAGATACAACTGCATTACACAAAACCTGTTTCTTTAAGGACCCAAATTATAAAAACCCCAAACTCAGGGATGGATTTTTCACATTTGTTTTGTGTATTTGTTAGTAATTTACCCATTTACAGAGGATGACATTCCTCAAACTTTCTGCAGACAGAAAGAAAACCTCTGAATCCAGTCCACAAAAAAAACTTAATGCATAATTGACCAGGAGCAATCACAGTATTGAAACATATTCTGGAATTTGACAATTTTTTATGGTTAATTTGTGTTCTTCCCTACCTTCACAATTTTCACAAAAAAACCCAAAGTGGTGATTACACAATAGCAACATTAACTAGTTACAAAAAAGAATGGGGGGTGGAGTAAAACAAACAAACAAAACTTACTTCATCCTTAATGACTTTCATGAAAGGGAAAATTACTCTGATATTTGTAGCAATTCTTAAAAGCTGGTAGCACTGGTCAACAAATACTTGCTTTGATGGGTTAGATTTAAGTTGAAGTTTACTCCAAATGAAGATCAGGTCCCTAATAAGGACAGAACAAAGTATTTTTATTAGATTGAATTTTAGAACTCTATATCAATAAGCACGATGCATTAATAAGAACAACTATTTGCATGTTCTGTAGATAAAATAATATTTGAGGGCAGACTAAAAATCTAGCACTACAACTGTACACAATGTGCACAATGGAAAAATGCAACTTAAAGCATTCAGGATATCTCCTGTCACTGAACTGATTAAATAGTCAAGAAAATACAAATGTATTCAGCTTAGTATCAGAGAACTGCATAATAAAATCAGATGCTACAGCATGTGGCCCTTCACATCACAAGCAATAAACATCAGGCTGAACAGCAAGCTCTTTGTGCTCTTGGGATTAAATCATTTTCAGTGCAAGGATGAGAAGTCCTTCAAGAAAAGCAGCATTTGAATGTGGAAAATGGGAGCATTGTGGAAAGCTAGCTTCTGATATGGTCCACTGACACAATAATGTTCTCCAGTTATGCATATTACAACATAATTTTCTTATTGCTGTCATCCCTGGTCAATTCAATAGCAATTACATGAAATTATCAGGCTCTATAGCTATTCATATATGTCTGTGATCTTCAGTCAAATAGAATTTCTGACTAATGGAAGAAAACATAAGAATAGATTGCTAGACTGTGCAGCAGAGATCCTACACAAATAACGTGTTTAGAAGATACCTAATTGAAATGTAAAGCCTGAAATTCTATGCAGTTCAATTCTGAGACTTGGAAAAGGAACTGGACTTAACATTTAGTTATAAGAAAAACTGCCAGCACGAAGATTTTTACACAGATGTAGATACAGTGAGAAGCAGGCACAAATACCACTATAATATTACAAAGAAAAAGCTCTTTTAAAATTCCATCAGCCTACTCCTTCAGAAAACACAAACCCAGACATTGACAAAATATCTGGCTGATCTTCCAGAGTCTTTAGTCTATACCAGATACATATCAGACAAACCTTTTGAGATTAAGCTTGTTTAGTGATGCCAGTTTCATGCCTGCATGAAAGGAAGTGACAGACCTGCCTATGACAAAACACCAAACTTCACACTTAAAAGTTAGGACAGCTCTACAATTCTACTTAAAATTTTAAAAGCTAAACAAGAGAGCCCAGTTGTTTTCTTCCATTCAGAACCCAAGAAAACTGAAGTTGAAAGAAAGATGAAGCTTACAAGGGGGAAACTGAAAGAGGAGTTCTACAAGCAGCTCTACCCACAAAAAATTAGTCTTACAGGTTTTCTAAATATACAAGCTGTTCACTTCTGCCTTTACCAAGCTGGAACTCTAAATTCTTGAAAGTCTTTGCAAACTTCACTTGCAAGTTTGAAATTAACTCATGTCTTTGTGCCCCAAGCCATTCAATTGAAGTCTCAATCCGAAGTAGAAAAGAACTGAACATTTTTTCTGTGAAATGTTACAGCAATTAAATAATACAACTTATATTCTGCTTTGTTTTTCATTTCAGAGCAAGCCATTTCAACACTAATATCAGAGAATTAGAGAAAAATTATTCTTCTGAGAGATTAGTGGTTCAGGTGGATTGCCACGTGTTCAGACAAGCAGGATGGCTGGTGCAAATAAAAAAGCTGAAAAGGAATGAAGATGACCAAAAATAGAAGCAGCAGCTCCACTGGTGAAGAGCAAGTTGTTAAATCAGTTTAACCACCATTTGACTAGACCTCAATGTGAATTAGTGTTTGACTTATTCCTCCATGTATACATGGAAGCTTATTCTCAAGCACATTTGTGACTCTGGCAAACATTCAGGATTAAAGCATTCTTGGAGAGCTGACTGGACCATTTTGACCACTTAAGTACTATTGAGGGCCTGTTTACAAACGCCTGGAGTGAAAGGACGAGGGGCAATGCTTGTAAATGAGAAAGGAGTGGATTCAGATTAGAAATAAGAAGTTCTTTACCAAAAGAGTGGTGGACACTGGAACAGGTTGCCCAGGGAGGTGGTTGAGGCCCCATAACTGGAGACATTCAAGGTGGGGCTTAACAAGGTTCTGATCAACCTTCTCTAGTTGCAGATGTCTCTGCTCTCAGCAGAGGGATTGGACTAGATGAGCTCTAGAGGTCCCTTTCAACTCAGACTTTTCTATTGTTCTATGATACTGACTTTAATGCTTAGATCAGCAGCACTGGAAAAAATTGTGTCACTGACCACATCACAGATGCTAAATTTGAGATAATGTAGGCAGAATTAGTTTCCTATTTTTATGACATAGTAATATAATACTTAATGACATTTACTGCTTGGACAGAAGGACTTGGTTAGCACAGAGACCTGTGCTAAAACTATTATGAACATGTGTTAGGACAATTTAAACTGTTGCTGTGAGATCACAGAAGTCAGTACCTCTTCACCCAAGGCAAAAAGTCATTCCATCCCTTGAACCCCCAACAAAATACTGAAATCTGCTTCCATCAGCAATTTAAGAGAATGGTTAATCCTACCTAATCTAGATCTATAACTTCTGCTATTAAGTAGAAAGTCTCTCTCTCCTTGGGTACAGATAGCACACCTCATCAAAATGTTATCCAAATCACAAAAATTAAAGTTCAAAGACTGAACATGTAGGAAAATTCTCTTAGTGAACTTACTGCATAGGAACCAATTGAAAAGGCCAAACAGCATTTAAAAATTGCCTGGCAAAGAAGGCAAGCCATTCTAAAGCCTTGAACTTCAGAAAAATAATTCTGATCATATGAATCTACTTTTATTCTTCATGTCAATGAAAACATTAAGTTTTGTGAGAGAGCTGCTTAAAGTCCATCTTCCTCAGAGAGGATGAGAGCTAATGATCTCATTGTGAAAATTTCATATAAGCTGCTTCAGATGAAGCAACAGCAAATACTTGCTATTTACAGCTTTCTAATCTATTTTGATATCTTATCTTTGCTAGCAGTGTTTGCTGATAGATCTGCAGGGTCCTCAGTTCCAGACAATGCAAGATGATTTATGCTGTGTTGAAGAATTTAACATCTTCTCTATAGAGAAACATACACAATGTGGGTTAATTCAACCTGTCTAATACTTCTTCAGACTTTGAATTACAGTATAGTTATGCATCCCCATGCTTTGTTTCCATTTAAATGATCTCTTAAGCATTATGCAGATTTCTCTTGTTGGGTACCCAATTGTTAAAGCTCAGCATCTCTTAAGTAATAAAACTAGCTGCACAGACAAAAATGATCTGAATTATTTAAAAGAACCTCAGGTTCTATATTCTGCTATTAAGATGCCAAAATGGTTTCCTTGATAGACAGATATCAAACAGTACTTTAGTCCCTTCTGGAATTTCATTTTTGATATCCACTTGGCCAGATCATAAGGACAGACAGCTTGCATTGAATAGTAATTTTCTAAATGGATGATACAAGACTGATCAACTGAGTAAGAACAAGGTTAACATCACTACAGAAAAAGGTATGAAAAATAGGTTAAATTCCAGTATTTAAAATACATTTCTTAAAAGACTGAATCCCTGAAATAGCAAGCCCTGACCATGTAACTAATACATGTAGGTTACCTCTGCAAAATTCCTGCTAAGAAGTCAGGTGATACAGCAATTAGGCAGGAATCAGCAAAGTCGTATTCCATTCCAAAGTCAGTCATTGGGTTAAAAAAAAAAAAAGTACCTTATGCACCTGTCCTATGGGGACAGTCATGCCCAACTTCTTCTGGACAGTCTAAATGAAAAATGCTACTATGTGTTGCCAATCCATTTTATTATAAATGCATTACAACCACAAGTATGTCATAATCATAACTAATCCAATAGTCCAGGAAAATTTATATTAATAAAACAATCATCATACTTCCTCAAGAACGACATGTAAAACTTCAGTTCCCTGAAATCTGGGACTCCTATAAAGATTCTAAACTCCTTACTTAAATTAGTTATGCAGATTAATAATTTCATCTCTAGTGACTGAAAAAAAAATCCTAACTAAATCCTTTTGCTTCAACTAAATGAAACAAATGAAGCATACTGCATCAAGAAATACAGAAAATTACCTTAGGTACAGCAATTCTATGTGCCAAACAGAATGGTTATCCTCCTTTGCTATCTTTTGTTTCACAGAATGATGAAATGTGTTTTGAGAACTCTAGAAAATGCTTCTTAGCCACAAGTGTTCAACTCCAGTGTGTATGAATATATTCTTAAATGTCTTCTAGAGGATCACCATTTATGTTAAGGCTCTGTTTATATAGTTAAAGTTGCATAACTCATAGCAATTTTGAGAAACATATTGCGCTCTCAGTATGAACAGCAGAAGAGTGAAACAGCTGTATTGCCAGAGAGTCTACAGACTGTATATTGTTACACTTTGCTAATAATTATATATTTTTAAGCATTTACAGCCTAGAGTATGTGAAGGCTCTTCCTTCTGTTACTTCAGAAACAAGGTGTCATGCACAATGCAAGCTACCACTGTACACTATTGTATGTACAAAGGCAACAGGCACAACAGATGTACTAGGAAGTTTAAAAATCATGGTAGAATGTTTTTATATGGTATTTTAAACTCAAGCTACATCTCAAAAAGTTAGATGAGTTTCATTTTGGCAATAAGCATTTATTATCTGCTAAGCTGCTTCACCAGAAATAAAGTATTTACCATATACAATACATGTCCCCATTTTGAAGCTGTGGGACTAGGAACGATTCACACAGCTGTAAGGCTAAGGTAGTCTTCCCTTCTTTTTCAGTGTTGCAGATGATCTCAATTCCACTCTTGCAATCAGTCCTCAACAAGTGCTATACAATTAAAATAAAATCAATTTAGGTAAGTATGCTAACATGAAATAATCATAATAAGATTTAAAAATCCTATCAGAACTTGCTGAATTAAAGAAGCTTTTGGAAACTTCAGGAATTGCTATTAACATAGGATTTTTTTTTAAAAAAGTTTTTGTGCACGTCTGTAAATAGATATTTGAGATATTAGAGCACTTTCATATTTCTTACAGTAATGGAAATCAGATTGTCTGTGAGATTAAAAGACTACACAAAACACTTTTTTGCATTATGATAGCTTGCTCTTAAAACAAGGTTAAGAAAAACACTTCTCTACAAAGTGTTAAGTGGTAAAAGTAGGGCCATGTTCAGCTAGAATGTTGTTTTACATACTGGGACAGCATTAAGGCTAATAAAACTATATGAGGTACAAAACACCAGACTGACATCAATTAGACTCAAGTGCTTTTGGTAAATTAACAGTCAGTTGTAAAATAGTCAATACACTGAAGGTACGAAATATTAATGACTCAAATTATTTACGGAATATATCTACAAGTAAACTTGACCAAAAAAATTTGCATTTAGGTCAACAAGACTTGTAGGCACTTAACAATTAACTTTTCAAAGGTTATATCAGCAGTAAGTTAAGCAACACTGATGTAGTTGCCTGATTTTATGACATTTGGTTCTACAAAAACAAGAGTTCCATATGCTCCTCTTGACAACTTGTATACAATAAGTCATTAATAAAATGTATACTGACAAACAATACCTCCTGGAATAGCTGATCTTCTAATGGTGACATATAAAGACAGGTGAAAAGAGCTTGATGGAAATACAGATCTTTACTGATATCTGGATGATTTATGCAAGATTTGATAAGAGCCATTGCCTCAGGGATGCGTTCACAGGCAATAAGGTATCTGGCACGTAGTTCAAAGAACAGTGGATTTTCAGAGCTTAAATATTTGTTAACTGTACAGAAAAGAAAGATTTAAAGGCAATTAGAATATGAAGTCCAAACAACAAATATATTTAAATGTTATGTTGTTTTTAATAGAGCAATGTCAACAAATAATATCAAAAAGGCTCTGCTAAAGGAGCTATCATATATTAAATACCATTAAGAATCTGTCCTGCATGGAAATACAAATAGTTGTTTTTCTTACACTAGCAATTGAATCCAGTATTTTGTTTCTAACAGATCAATATAAGGTGCTGATGTAAAATATACACTACATTGAAGCAGATACAAAAAATTTTGAGAAAGAAAATTCCCTCCTTTCTCAGCCCTCAGTGCTGGAAGCAAGATAATTGTTAGAAGTATAGGATTGACATGGAACTTCCAACAATTTAATTATAAATATTTAAACAATGCACGACAGTCATTACCCATTAAATGGGAAAAGCCTGGAGTGGTGAAAAAGTTTAGTAAAATTCATATGCTGTTGTGCTTTAAGTCTCCTGGAACTCCTTCATTTTGCTCTAATCAGCATTTGCTCTTCCTCTGAAAGTGGTACTGGGCACAAGTACCTAACTACCTTTGAATTCTAGGCTCTGATTTCTGGAAATCTGTTTTTAAACCTAAAAGATAATCTTTAAAGCTAACACTTGAATGAAATTGTTTCCCACAAGATACTCAAAATACTTAACATTTAGATAATTGGGAAATTACAAAATACATAGAAGAGATACTTTAGTTCTCTATTATAAAAGATTGCACAGACTGTAGTGTCTCTTAGGGTTAAAAGTGGTACTCAAGGGTACAAAATGCAATAATGCTACTTTTATTGTTTGAATCTTGTCAAGTATATAAACACTCTGAGGTGCTGTTAGTGTGTTAACATTAGTGTAATGTATCAGACAATATGGCCTGGTCTTCCTCTTACATTCTTAAAAGCTACCTTAAGAGTTAAACCCCTGCAATTTCTAGTGCACTCCTATAGTACTCTACAGAATTTCATATTTAAAAAAAAAAAATTAAAAAAAAGAGATTGTCAAATTAAGTCAGTGAGGTCCAGAACTCAGCATGGGAAGTTTACACCTTAGAAGGAACCTCTATGAACAAAGTTACA
>JAOEGS010022777.1:0-55211 GCA_025447755.1 Corythornis vintsioides
GGGGGGCGGGGGGGGGGCGGGGGGGGGGGGGGGGGGGCGGGGGGGGGGGGGGGGGGGGGGGGGGGGGGGCGGTGGCAGCGTTCGCGTCCGTCAGTCCCTTCGCCGGGAAATTCCCCCTCCCCTGAAAAAGGGCGGTGTGCGGGGAGGTCAGGCCCGTCCCTCGGAACCAGCATTACTTCGGCTGTCCGTCCGTCCCGCCGGACGTGTGCGGGGCCCGGGCTCGGCGGCAGTGGGGCCGCGAAGCTGTCAGCATGGCCGGTGAGCTGAGGGCCGGGGCCGGGCTGGGAGGTTCGGGTGGAGGTACGAGGTGGAGAGACCCTGGTTCTGCCGGTGTCAGTGGGGAGAGCTGCCGGAATCAGCGCGGTAGGGGCGGCGGAGAGCAGAGTGTTCCCCCCCACACTCCCTGCTCCGGGCGGTTTCGTTATTGAAGCTGCGTTGCTGCAGGGAGGGTGTTGCCGGCTTACGGGAAACGCCAAGTGTCGGCTGCCTCTCCTTTTAACACTGTGAGGGGTGGTTTGCTTCTCTTCCACCGTCTCCTCAACGCCTTGAGCCGGTAGGCAGGCAGAGGGAGGCGAAAAAATAGCGATGGTGCTTCTACGCATCACCCCACCATGGTGCTCGATTCAAAATCCCTGCGTGTGTAGCTTGTTGAGTAGGGAAAAACTTCCTAATGTTGCTTTCCAGATGGCTATGTTCAGTTTTGGGCCTTTCAACACAAAAAAGATGAGTTTGTAACAAGATCTCATGAGGCTGTCGTGTTTCAAAAGTCCTTTAAGCGTTCAAATGGTGTCATTAAAACGTTTTGGGTGTTAAATAAGAGCATAGGTCTGGGCTAGGGACACGAGAGGCCATGTCTCTGATGCTCTCAGGATCCCATTCACATAGGGACCTGCCTACGAGAATGCAAATAAGAAAGAAACAGAGACAACAGAAATGCAAAGTAAGGTAGATGAGGGATCGTGCATTGAGTAATTACAGCAAAAAGCATAATCAAGTTTCTTTAGGCTAAATTAAACTGAATTTGTCATCCTTTTCAGAAGGTATCTAGCTGGTATCTCTCCAAGGGTTTAAAAAAACCCCCCAAAACTTGGGACTTGGTGGTGTTAATTAGAAGAGAGTTTCTAGGGAAAAGGTTTTCTACCCTCAACGCTTAGGTGTGTAGTGACATATTTTGCTAAGCAATAACTTTCACTCCTGCTAAATATCTAGGTGTGCCATCTGTCAACAGAGAGAAAACAATTGGCTTTGTATGGAGGCATCTTTAAAATGCTATGTTGCATTTTAGAGTGGCAAAACCGAAGCAGGAGACAGTGCTTTTTTCATTTTCCTTCATGTATTTTCAGTGTAATTAGGAACCAGATAAGGAATTTTTCAGTAGGGGAAGTTTGTAACTTCCTGGTACTCGTTAGCTTTTGTAGTTGTGTGTTGGGTTTTTTTTCTCTTTTGGTTACTGCTCTGTAATGTGACATGGCAGTAAAGAGGAAGTTCATGAGCAGTTTTGGCTCTGTTAGAAGCTGTAGAGTTTCTGGAGCCTAGGTGGATGACTGCTTTCTAAAATAAAGGTGTGTTTACACTTTGGGTTATTTTAGATTTAGCTGGTTTGTGCTTTAACAAATCTGCCAGTGCCAGTTTTTGCCTGAGGTGTTGCAGATGGTTCTAAGTCTATAGACTGTCTGCCTTTGCTTTTTAGAAACTGCCCTTGCTTTTCAGAAAGGGCTTTTGATGTGGAAGACTAAGGGTCACCCATGATCTCTACACAACAGTGATGTCAAGAGTTGAAGGGCAACACTTCCCTGATCTGTCTCACTGCAGTCACCTCGGATCATGGGGTTTTGGGTGGTAACTTTAATATCTTCCACAAAGATCCACACACAGCTGCTTTGCACGTGCAGCTGTTGCTGGAGAGCCTGGTCCCTAGTTGTGCAAGAACATGACAAATTGTGCAGTCCCTCCTCAGCCCTCTTCCTTTGAGCAGAGGAGCAAACCAAAGCCTAGGAACCCTTCATCCTGCTGTTGGTGACAGCATGTCCTGCTTCCTAATGCCACAGGCTCTTCAGCAGAGGTCTGATGGAAGTGGTTGGAATTGCCCTGCTGTACCTTTTTGTGTTGCTCAAAACAGATGAGAATGAAACAACTGACAGTTCTGAATGGGGATAAGCTGTCTGAGCAATGAGAGTTGTTACTGCTTTTACCTATTTTCCTTGTGTTTGTAATTGGGACACTCGATCACCTATATTCTCTTAAATTTAGTTTAGTGTTTGGGACACAGAGTTGTGGAATAAACGATTTTATAACAAAAAGAACAAGAGGTAGGTTGTAATATGTAGCATAATATTTCCGTTGTTAGCATGTATATAGGCAATTAGAATTAATTACAAATGGAAATCAAACTTTGAAGTAGTTAGATGAGGGGTTAGCTAGTTTTTGCCTTTCTTCCATTCCCGAGGAGTTGTGGGCAGGTAGGTGATGTGAGTAGCCACGTGTTTCTCTTGCAGAATGCCTGCTTTTTTTTGACATAGCTCCTATTTATTTGACAAACAGAGCAAGACTTGAAGAGGACAGGTTTTTTATCAGCGATGTGGGAACTACGAGGCCTCTGTGTGTGAGGGCAGATTGCGAAACAGTTAAGCTGTGCCACTTCACAAGCCTTGTTGTGGATTTACAGGAACGGAGAAGGCTGAGCAGCCCTTCCCCTGGCTGCAGGCTGCTGATAATACCTCCAGCTCGAACAAGGGCTTCTGTGTGTTTCCTCCCTACTCAAAACACGATGATGCCGATAATCACGGTAGAGATGCTAGCGTGATTCTTCAACAGAGTGAGAGAACCAAGATAGAATGAAGTCTAATGGTTCATCTCTGGAGGCTACGGCATCGCTGAGCTTTGCTTGCCCACAAACACACCTGCTGTTAAGCGGTGGCTTTGTCTTCAATGACAGTCATTGCAACCACAGCCCCGTAAAGATCCCTGAGCCCAGAGTTTTAAAGTGAAGTGCTCTTAATAGGTAAGAAAAAAAAAAAATCAACCCCCAAACCCTCTTAAGCGTTAGTAGAGCACAGAGGGAAATTACTGATTAAAGCAGAGTGAGATGAAGAACTTGAAGTGTTTGTGTCCTATAGTAGTTGGGAGCAGCCAGGCTCTGGCTAGTTTGGGGAAGCTGTGTGTCTAGTTAGCAGCTGTGTAAGCATGTGCATCTCCAAAGCAAAAAGATGAGTAGGCACTTTGCTGCAACTGGCATTATAACTTCCAAAATAAATTTTTAACTCAGCATATGGATGTGTGTCCACATTTGTGATGTGCCATGTTACATAGGAATGGAAAGGTGAGATGCTTTTCTCTCCTGAATTGCATGGTGGAAATGGGAGCCTGACTGAAAAGCAGCAGTTGTCCTTTCTTGTCTGGTCCACTGGACTGTGCTGATAATACAGTGACATAAGTGTGAAAGTTTAAATTGTGCATAAACTTGGTTTTGTGAGCAGCTCAGGCTTCTGTTGTCCCTTGGAAACCACTTTCGTGTTATTTCTAGTCCTTTTTTATTACTGCTACCTGTTCCTGCCTCCCTTTGCTGGATTTATTTTCCACAAAGAGGCAAAGCTTATCTAAAGGAGGGTTAGTTGGAAGTATTTAGAAAGGTCACCATCCTTGTAAATAACTTACCTGGAGCAGTGGCTGATGTGTATTTAATGTGACAGCTCATAGTCTGATTTTGGAGAATTATTTAAAATCTACATGATGGGAAGTGATCAGTTTAGATGTTGTGTTTTTAATAGATTGTTAGAAAGTAATACAGTTCTCAAATGTTTGGCACCCACTAGCTGGAGTTGAAATGCATTGTGCCTTTCAATAAAAGACATTTTGGTTTTGAAAAAGCTTGTGTTGTTGAAGACAATTTCAGCATTTCCCATACTGCCACTCCACTCTTGTCTGTGGGTGTGGTACAGCTGAAATGTGCATTCAGGTCAGACCAAGGTGACATCTCTGAGATGTAGGTCTTTCCATCCCTCCTCTACTTTTCTATATTACTTTATTTTTTACATTATAACATTTTCCTACTTCGAGTATGAGTTGCTGCAGCACTGGAAATGTTTTGCAATCAACAAATCCTAGGCATAAAGTTCAAGCATTTTGTTGGCAGTTGTACCTAAACCATTGTAGCTGCAACAAGCAGCTCTTATTATGGAGTTCAGACTGGAATCCACCTTTTTTGTCAAAATTCATATGCTGTGGACTCATAGGCTGTATAGACCTTGGGCAGAAGGAGGCAGGGGATCTTTTACCCTTTTAGCACTTTCAATATATTTAATAACTATTGTGCTTATTATGTTGAAGTCCAAGCCCTTTTTTTTCACCACTGTGCCACAGGATGTTGCCTGTCATGTTTGTTTGTGATGCTCAGCCTTGCTTGAGGAGGATGCTATTATATGAAGATGACAGAGAGCTCAGGAGACATTTCCATAAGCTATGTTCTTCTGATGGTGCTGCACCATGATGATTCAAACTTCTGCAATATTTACTTACCCTCTTGCTGTTTGTTTTTCACATGCCATCCCATTGTTGTCACTGTTTGATTGGCTGTCCTGTTTTGTGTCCTTAGCAAGATATAGTAAATAATTTGTTACTGCCTGACAATAAAACAGCACTTGAGAATTACTTGAGTTCTTGCTCAGTTTCTTTACAATCCACCATCTGAGAGTTTTGCTGTCTCTTCTTCTTGCCTATCACTTGTGTTTCCTGAAAACCTCTTTTGGGCAGCTGCCCAATAGCTTTTTACTGTGGTTGGCTGGGAAGATAGTGCAGCTAGAAGCTGACCTGGTCTGAGTTGTGTCATCTCAAGATGCAGAACACAATACCAGCAGTCAGGTATTTTCTGAGCCCACAGTGATTGTGTTCAACCCTTTAGCTTTTCCTTTGTGTATGCATAATTTGCATAGTTTCTGCTCCACAATCAGTTCTGAAGAAACATATTCCATTTCAGAGGACATTTCAAGAATGTAGTGCTTGACAGTACCTGTAATTTGAGAGAACAGCCATATTATAATTAAATGTATAAATTATTCCTTCGAAATAATGATTTGTTGTCTTGTTGGATAAAATCCTCTTTCATCAGATAGTCTCTAGTATCTAAAAAAAATCTAAGTTCTAGGTGAGATGGAGGGAAGGGTGTCCTTTGCTAATCACTTCCATGGCATAAAAAAAAGTGTGGCATAAAAAAAATGACACAAAAAAGAAGAGTAGCTTGCCTGAGAAGGCAGACCAAGAGGAAAGATGATGTTGGCCCAAGAGTCTAGCCATTCCAATTCTTGCACTTCTGCTGCTTTTTAAGCTCTACTGCATATGAACATTTTCAATGTGTTTTTGTTCCTAAGGTGTCCCTGAGCCCTACATTGAAATATTTGAACAGCCCAGGCAAAGGGGCATGCGTTTCAGATACAAATGTGAGGGAAGATCAGCAGGCAGCATTCCAGGAGAACACAGTACTGAAAACAATAAGACATTCCCTTCCATACAGGTAAGTACTGCTTTTATCCCTGTATTACCATTAATGTTGTGCCTTGGACTCAATGCAGTAAAGAAAATACTTTTCATTTCATGTTCTGTTACCCTTTCCTTGACGTGCAAGTGCAGTTGCCACAGAGGGGAGAAAGAGTTCTTTGCTGCTAGTCATTAAATATTTTGTCTCAAATTTACAAGAGGAGGTACAGAGGTAGTGCTGTAGAGGGAATTCATTGCAGTTGTTGTCTTGGAATCATTATTAGCTCTGTTCTGGTTTCTGAGTTAGGTGACTTGGGTTTGCTTTTATTATTTGGACTGTAGTACAAATTGTGGGAGAGCTTGGAAGGAGTTTGCATACAGAATCTGAAAAGGCTTTGAAAAGCTGCCTCACACAATGGAAAAGGAGGGACTTTGTAAGTGAGCAAAGCAAGTGACTCGCAGCCAGTGATTCAGTGATGAAGCTCTGCAAAAGAAACTGAAGTGTGTGAAGTCAGAAGGAGATAGAGAATTGAAAAATGAGCTGAGAAAGGGGAATTATGTGGTCAGAGCACCTGTGATGAAGATGAGTTGGGTGGTTGCATTATGGATAGGTTGGGAAATCCAGAACAAAGGGATTCAGAGTAGCTGTGGCAGCTGTGATCCAAGCAGGGACAAAGATAGAGTGGACTGGAAGCACTTTGGCAGCAGCTTTCATATGTGGGACAAAGGAATGTGTCAGAGACCTTAGCCTGGTAAGAGAGAATAATTTCTGGTCTCCTATTTGTAGTTGCTGTTGTACACTTGATCTCTTTCAGTTTGGAGAAAATCTGCCAGAGATTAAATGAGAAAGCTGAAATATAAACGGGAAGTTAAGAGAACTTGCCATCTTGAAGTGTGCTACAGTGCCCAGGAACAGAATCCAAAGATGGATTTTCTGGAATTACAGCAGAAAAAGAACAGATAGAGAGGACATGAAATCTGAAAAATAGGAGGTGTTTTAGGCTGAGGCTTTTGAAGAAGAGGGAGAGTTTGAAAAAGGTAGTACGGGCAGTCATGTGTTGAGCAGCAGAGTGAGCCTCTACTGCATAAAGCAACTTGGAAGCTGAGGTAGCCCTGGAGCCAGAATCATGAAGGGAAGAAGCAAACATGAAGGTCCTCCCCTTGACTGTCAGTGCCAGATTTGATTAAGGAATGCAGGAAACAGAAATCTAGAGATTTTGCCAGACTTTTTTTTTTTTTTTTTCTTCTTCTTCTTTTAAGCACTATACCAGTTGAGCAAGGAACTATGTAGGCTGCTGGCAAGAGTAAATATTTTCAGACTCTCAGCTTAAGGCTGTGCCAGGGCACAAGTTAAACAAGCAGCATAAGCCCTTGATTCAGCCTGGGCTATGCTGAATATGAAGGCCAGCCAGAACCCCAAGGGAAGATGGGACACAGGTAGGTGGGCAGGCAATCCTGGCAAAGCTTGTTGTTTTTTAAAGGTGACTATTGATGGCAGAGCTGATTGTTACCCATAGCAGGTGATTTCTAGGTGAATTCCTGCCTCCCTGAAGCCTGTAGGAGGCTTTAGTGCTGATTAGCTGCTAGGGGAGTCCCCTCTAGAGATGGAAACATCAATGAGGATGACACCAGAGAAGCAAGGAAGAGATGAAATTATGTGGTCTGGTTTTGATGAAGAACATCAAGGAGGAACTGGAGAATCAAAAGTGGCTAGATTCAGGTTCAAGAGATGGGGTGTGAAATGAGAGAGCAGTGATGTAATAGCTGGAGAAGGTAAAGGAGTGGTGTAAGTTTTAAGAGTGAAAAGTAACAGTGATTTGCATGAAGGCCAAATCACAAGCTACCAGGCTGGAAGCAAGAGCACAGGGCAAGTCAAGGTTTGAGGTGTTGGCTGAAAATCATTTGTGATGGATTCTTGGGGGTCTCAGGAGGAGGAAAGAAAGGGCTGAAGGAGAACAGTTAGAGGGCAGGGGAAGTGGAGGAGGAGAGCTCACCTCTGCACGAACGTGTGCCTAAGCAAGTCTTGTATTCACTTTCAAGTTCTTCTGCTTCAAACAATTTAGGCCAAAGTGTTTTTCTTTTTTAACACTCACCCACACAGCTCTTGGTGACTTCACTGGTAGCCGTGAGCATGAGGGAAAAGTCCTGTGCATTGAGAAATGTGTGTTGAATTAGGCTGATGACTACTGTGAAGGCTCTACTAGGAGCTTGAGAATTCAGTGGCCTCCTTTCATCATTCTAAGATGGAATATGCATCTGAGAATTAATTTTAAAAGCCTTCAAAGGAGATTATTTGATGTTGTATCTGTAAAGGTTCTTTTTCACTACTTAGTGCTCCATGTACAGGTAGTATCTCTATCCCTGGGGCTTTAGGAGGTTTTTTTTCCCCAAGATCTTTGACAGAGTAGTTTAAGCAACCTAAATAGATTGAATGCCCAGTATTGGTACTACTGATGTTTTATCATTACAGATAACTGCTTTGGCAAA
Source organism: Corythornis vintsioides (assembly GCA_025447755.1). Classification (NCBI taxonomy): domain Eukaryota; kingdom Metazoa; phylum Chordata; class Aves; order Coraciiformes; family Alcedinidae; genus Corythornis; species Corythornis vintsioides. The sequence continues at coordinate 7,957 of JAOEGS010022777.1, forward strand.
GCTAGCAGGTGAACTATTTTCTTTTACTTTCTGAAATCCATGATAGGTACTTTAGGAAAAAAGAGAAATTAACTTTTCAAATATTTTGCCAAAGAGTTGTTTTGTTGGTTTTTTTTTTTAATGGTGTAAAATGAACAAAATCAAATGACTAAAACTTTGGAATGATCCTGGCTTAAATAAAGCAATGGCAGCACTTTCTCAACTGTGGTGTGTTTTGCATAGAATATTTTAGGATAAAACGTATCTTCTGTTACATGTGGGAACTTTCCTAGCCTTGATGTCTAAAACTGGGAAATATCTCTTTTTTTTTTTTTTTTTTTGGTAGATTCTGAACTATTATGGAAAAGTCAAAATCAGAACTACACTGGTAACAAAGAATGAACCCTACAAGCCACACCCTCATGATCTGGTTGGCAAGGACTGCAGAGATGGCTACTACGAGGCAGAGTTTGGGCCAGAACGGAGAGTCCTTTCGTGAGTAATTGTGTTGCTTGGGACTTCGATTAATGATGCAAGTGATTGGCTAATCTGATGTTTTAGAACTCTGACTAGTGATTAAAAGAGCAATTACTTGCCCATCCTTGCTGAAGCTTGCTAATCCATCTCAGAGAGGTTAAATTCTCTTTGAAGTATTTCCTTTTCCAGTACTTCACACACTCTTGCTCTTTGGTCCTTTTGTTTTCCTGTCACTCTTTTGTTTCCTTTGTTTGCTCTCCCAGTGTCTCCTTTTACTCTCTCCCACTTGTCTGCTTTTTTGAGTCTTCAGTAACACTTGTTATTTTTAAGCATGACTTTTATTTGTGAAAATACATTACTATTAGTACTTCAGGGTTAGGGAAGTTCACATCTTCCATGGAAACTACGTTTGGACTTTCTGGTAACTGGAGAAAGTTTGTGCTGGCTGAGTAGCAGGTCATTTAGAAGATAATGGTTATGATACATCTAGTAACCTGTTAGTAGCTGTCACTGTTGCTGGTTTTTTTGCTTGGGGTTCTTTTGAGTGAAAATGGAGATTGTGCTCACACCCAGCTCTGTAGAGCAAACGTGCTGGGAAAGGATCTACTTATGGACACAGAAAGGAAAAATCAGGCTGTGTATGAGATGTGTTTCATGGTGCTATTCAAATGGATATTAATATCTAAATCCAGGAAATGCCTTCAAATACAAATGTAAGTTTACCAAGTCTTATGTAACAAAGTAAAAGCAGAGTGAACTGCAACAAATGTCTAGTGGTTATTGCTGGGGAGGGGAATTGAGAATTGACAAGCTGTTTGTGGTTCACAGTTTGCAATGTAGTAAATTTGGAAGTAGGCTGTTGCTTTGGGGTAAACATAACTGAGCTGGGAAGAAAAGAAATGTTTTGGTCTGTAAGTAGCTCTTATGCACTGCTCTCAGGCTGATGTGATTCTGTTGATGTTACTGCAATTGCTCCACACTTATGTGGGTTTTGTCAGTAGAACCCTATTAAAGGAGAGAACTGGACAGTGTGCTTGAAGTTGACAATTGTGTAATGGTGAAATAAACAGTTGCAATAGTGGAGATGCTTCATCAACATGCAGCCCAGGCTGAGGTGGTCATCAGTGAGCTGCAGTGTGTTCAGGTGACAGGCAGCATGTTGGCTGTGCTGGCTTTGGCTGTTACAGCTGCAACAGCTTCATTCACTGGTGGTGTTGAGCTCTGTTCCCAGTGCTGCCCTGCTTGGCAAATGGCAGAAAAGGATCAGGGAATGTAATTCCTGTAATTTTGCCCCACTGTCCTACTTCTCTAGAAGGGTGGGGCTGTCCCTTCTGGTGCTTACCTTCTGTCTTGGTTGTTGTAACCTCATCCCTGTTGCACATGGAGTTCCTCTTTACCCCATCTGAAAGGCAGTTGAAATCCTTTAAACTGTTAACAGGGTCTTGCACCTTCCTCTGAACATCCATTCACCAGCTTCTCCTTTGCTTTCTCAACTCAAGCTTCCCACCCAAGGTCAGAGGTCTGCTGTTCTAGCCCATCCCACTTCCTACTCAGCTCTGTGCCTTCAGATGTGAAGTGAAAAAGCTCAATTGCTTCATGTCCTTTCTGGTCATGGGTTCTGTTCAGTGGGTGCAGGAAGATACTGGGGATTGGTTTTCCTCTCGTTGCCCAAGGTTGACTCTGTGAGCCCAAGAGAGGCCATCACAGGATGCCATGCCAAAAAGCTTGGGGATGCTCTGTAATTATTTATTTGTGGATAATTAATCTCCATTATGCGTGTGCAGCAAATCTGTTCTTTGCCATCATGCTGTGTTTCTGTTTGACTTAAGGCACTTGTGACTATTTTGCTCTCTCCATCAGTTCTTGTCAACATGAAGTTATAAGCCTCTCAGTTTCTTATAAAATAGTAAGTGGGTGACTTTCACTTTACTGATAATGTGAAACTATAGCCTTCAATTGAGCTTGACATTGGAGATCCTGATGGGAGGAGGCTCAAAAAACACTCACTTTGAAATGTTTCCAGCATTGCTGCACTCGTGGGGTTGTTTTTTTGTTTTCAGTTGTGTTTTTTTGGTTGTTTTTTTTAACAAATCATTGGTTGCTTTAAGATGAAAGAACAGTATAATCCATAATTGGATCTGGATGTTTAAAGTCATTTTCCTTTTTGTGGCTGGTGACTCAGTCTTCACATTCTTCTCTTCGAGTCCATGTTGGAGAAAAGCCTCATACAGTGTTACTGAGCTGGGAGACACCCCTTTTCATGGTGATTTTTTTGGATGGTGATGGCTGTTTGCTCTTGCTGAGCATCCCAAATGGTGCAAATATCCTTTTTTTTTTTTCCTCTGCAGAAGAAACTTAATGAATAAGATTTCTGGGCTAGTCTGAGTAATTACTCTTTCTGCTTCTTTAAAGTTCACCAAGTAGTTCCAGTTGAACAAAATGTTTTGTTCTGCCTGTGGTATGATGATCTTTGTAGTGATGCCTAAACTTGATCAGAGCCCTCCCTGGCTGAAACATCAAGGCAAAATTATGAATGTTCATGTTCATAGATACCCAGTTTTTTATTTGCTAGTTGCTGTTTCTCTATGTGGATGATATAATTTGTTTTTTTTCTTAATTTTTCTTTTCCTACTTCTCCCTCTTCTCATTATCTTGCTTCCTGTCAGCTCTGTTGATGTGAAACCCCGTGGCCTGCCTGAGGTTCTCTGACAGTTTCTCCTCTGATCCAGCCCCGTTTAGTGACACTTTCACTGTGACTGCTGTGTTGAAGAAAATATTCATCACCTAAGAATTACAGGGTGCTTAAAAGCAGGGTGTACAAAGCCTCTGATGAAGAGAGCTGAGTACTGCCTGTCAGCCCTTGCATAGCTGTTGGGTAAAGCTGCTTTTGTTCAAGGCTGGTTCCACTTACACTTGCTCTGTACCTTAGGTAGATGCTGGAGAGCCTGAGGCTGCCAGATGGCAATCTGGGGCTATGATAGGAAACTGGGCCCTTCAAGCTCAATCTGTGGAATACAGTGGGTATTCTGGAGGAAAAAAAAAGCTTTATGTGCTGTGATTAAGCCCTAAAAGCAAGTGCTATCTAGAAGAGAAGGTAGAAACAGGACTGCTTATCTTACTGCACAAACCTTGCCAGTAGCCTCAATATGAAGCCAAGGTGTTTTGGTGAAGATTAGATGCATTTTATTTTCTCTCTCTATTAAGTTGATGTTGAAAAGGATGCATTCCTCTTGTCCTCTATGCATTCCTCTAGTCAGCATTGGTTCTAGAAGTGGAGCCTGGTTGCAGAGGATTTGAGAACCTCTGGACAGCATGTTGGGCACAACTGGGGAGTCTAGGGAATTTAAACTTAAATTAAAATGTAAACTTAAACTCAGAGTCTCAATCAGAGCAGGGAGACATCAGACTTTTCTCATGAGTGCTGGCAGGAACAAGGAGTAGCTGTGGGTGCATTAAGGTGGGTTTTTATTTAGGCATAGCTAAAGCAAAGAAGGCACTTCCAGAGAAAGATGCATGCTGGCACAACTGATCTGAGCTTATTGTAACATCATGAAACACATAAATTTTCTTTTTTTTTTTTTGCTTCCTGCTTTACATCCACTCAGCTTTGATGATGTCATGGTTTTTCCATGTGGGAAAGAGTCAGCTCGCCTGGGACTCCCCCCACCTCCTGCATTGGGGTGACCTGTGCTCTTATGCAAATAAGGAAGAGCTGCAGCTCTTTAGAACTTTTCCATAACTATGTGAGATTTAAAAACCTGGTTTGACTTGTTTCAAAAAAAAAACCAAAAACAAAACCCTTGAAAATAGCATTTGAAATTTACATTCCTGGTCAAAGCAGGAGGGCAAATCCTGAACTAATGCAAATCAGCAAGTTTATTGATAAGAAGAATTGTCACTTTAAATGATCTGAAATGGAGTGTTTTAAATTTTTAATCACTCTAGGTGTACTGCAGAGTAACAATTTGTAATACAGAAATATAAATTCTTAATAAAAATACAAATTCTTGAGAATTTTATTTTAGTATTTTTCACTTCTGTTTCTGCTCTTTAGAAAAAAAACCAGCATCCCTGCTTTTCAGATCTTTTACAAGTTTCTCAGAATAAGCTGCTTTTTTTTTTTTGTTTTTCCATTTCTTACAAAGTATGTTGCCACACTAGTCAACATAAAATAATTTATTTAATATTCTACAGTGAAGATTTTATCAGTTGCTGAAGTCCTGCCACGTCTGCTTCAGTTTTCAGAATTTGGGCATTCAGTGTGTGAAGAAGAAGGACTTGAAGGAATCAATTTCTTTACGAATCTCGAAGAAGATTAACCCTTTCAATGGTGAGTAGAATGCAGGTAATTCACTTTGCAGGTTGGTGGGGTTTTGTTTCACCTGGTTTTTGTTTTTTCCACATGATCGATCTGTTTGGATTGTTGCCCTTTTGATTTATTTTCATCCCCAGAGGAGTGTGAGTCAAGTTGTGCTGCTACAGGACCACACCTGTAAGTGCCTACCCAGGACCAGGAGTTTTAGGACAGCTGATCTGTGGGCTGCTCTCCAAAAGCTGTCCAAAAAAGCTCCAAAAGGCTGCTCCAATGGAAAACCAATTTGCAAATAAAGAGAAAACACCCCAAAAAAACAAAGAGTGGTTTCCCCTCAGATCAGCTTCCTGAATCAGTTCATCTCACAGCAGGCACAACTGGGGGGAATTAGATAAACAGCAGCAATACACCAGAACTATTAGCTAGGCATTATAAATACACTCATGTATTTAAGTGTGGCAAGAGCTTGGAGATTTTCCAAATACTTTTTTTTTAATACCCACAGAAGTCTTGCGAAATTCAGGCAAGACCCTTCTTAGAGAGCTGGGAGCTGGATTTCTGTCTGGCTTCTAAATACATGGCTCTGAATCATGACAAAAAGCAGCGTGCTGAACTTTGTAAAACACTTCTCATTCTGTACTAAGCTTCCTTAATTTTAGAACAGCCATTTGGAGTCAAAGTAATGGTCCCTCTAACCCATGAATCCTGGTTCTGATAATGTATGTGCACAATAGAATCTGTTTTTATATGTTTCATCCATCAGCACAATTTCAAGTGTTATAATTGCTACCTTGACTCAGCCAGCTCTACCTTGATTTCAAACAAAAAAAGGGAAACTCCTCTGTGTAGCCCTCTTGGCTTTCTTTTACTCTGTAAATAAAAATGAGTTGATATTTTATCTTGATGTCATGCAGGAAGAGAGGTTGATAAAATCCCTTTCTGTACATGTATTTTGCCAGAGAAACTTCAGCAACCACACAGCACTGTTCTTAATGCTGCTGAGTGTAATAGTGAAGCTTAACTGAAAACATTTCAGTACATTTTGTTGTTTTGTTTTGTTTTTTACAGTGATTGGCACATAACTCCAAATTTGCTCATCATTTTGGGGTGATTACAGCAGGTTGGGCTTAGTGGCATCGGGGCAGATCCCAGGCTGCTTCCCACTGTTGCATCAGCAGAGCACAGCCCTGCCCTGGCAGCTGGGGAGAGCCTGGCTTGGGTGACACACAGGGCAGCACCCTGCTCTGGGCAGGGGTTGTGCTGAGAAGGGGCCGCTGGCAATCCCCAGCCTGCATTAATTGCCTTTTGGCTCTTGTTAATGTGTCAGCATAAAGCAGAGCTGCTTGAGAATGGCCTCCAGCTGCTCCAGGGCAGTCCCACACTAAGCAGAGCCCAGAAAGGCATAGGACCAAGGTTTAATAAAAGAGTGTTAGTGACAGAAATGCTTTTACATCTGTACTTAGCTGATCAAAACAGGGTTTCATTAGCAGCAGTCACCGTAATGTTCACTGCTTGGTAAGGTTGAGTTGTATCTATGTAATTAGTTTGGTTTTCAAGGTCAAAAGAGTACCACTACATTCTCCAGGATTCCACAGGTGGATTGATGTCCATCCTGCATTGTGTTTTATTTGTGTCTTCAGAAAGGCATCTGACTTCTGTTTGGAGACAGTTGGAGTTAGGTGCATCCTCTAAGCAGGTCACAAGCTCGAGTTACTCATTTCTTCTATGGGCGTCATAAAAGAAATTTCATGGGGCTGAAGACCAACCTTCAGGGTATTTGTCTGTTGGTTGCCTTTTCTTTTTTTCTTTCCCACCTTCTTTTGGAACAGTCCCAGTCCTGAATCTCCTTTTTGGGCAGAGGCTCAGTATTCATCTTGTTAACAGAAGCATAATGCCCCCAGCCTGGCATTGTGCATTACTTGTCAGGGAGGGAGGAAGCAGCAGCAAGGTGTGGGTCCACAAAGCTGTGCTCCAAATTTCCTTGTATTTATGGGGCCAGCATCTTCTAGGGAATGCCACAGGCAACTGGGATGGCAAAGGGAGAGTGAGCCCTAACAAACATTCTCTGCTGGTGTCAAGCCTCTAGGCCTTCCAGCACATGGTATGGATACCTACCTGAATAAGGGCCATAACTTGCAAGAGTGGGCAGTTGCTTGACCCAGATGTATGGGGTTTAAAATAATTTTCTCCAGCAGTCTTGCTTGTTGGAGCAACTGATGTGTGCCTCTGAACTCCGGGATGATTAGAAGTCATTGTGTGCAGAAGGGGCTGTGTACCTCACTGGATCAGAGTTGTGCTGTGGGCATCCCTGCCAGGCTGTTTTAGGATGAATCCCCTGCTCTTACCTGGCAGCATTTGTCCCTTGGTGGGTTCAGTGCTAGCCTTACACATTGCTCATAATCACTGGGACACAAGTTGAATTGCTTCTGCTTGGGTCACTCCTCTTGTGTTAGCCTTGTCTGAGAGACAACTGCTGTTTCCACACTGTTGCTGGATGTGTTCATGATCTGTTGTGTTCACAAGCTACACCCCATGTATTTTTTTTCCTTTAATGAGCTGACTGGTTCTAGGAATCTCTCATCTCAGGGCACACCAGGGAAAAGGTGGGCAGCAGCAGCCTAAAGTGTAACTATGGCTCCTTGGTGTGATGAGGATATAAACAGCACAGCATGGAAGGAAGGAGCAGAGTTACTCCTCCAGTGGAGCTGGTCCATGTCTGCTTTCTAGGGTGTTTGTTTTCTTTTAGTGGCTGTTGAGTTGTGCCATATCCTTGTCTTCCCATGGACTGTCTGATGTATGGCCAACTCAAATTAAAAGAAGAGCCAGTCTTCAGCTAAGAGCTTTTGTGAGTGGGTGTGACTTGACAGAGAGACAACAATTGAGTTAATAACAACTCGAGTTAATTATCAATGAGGAGAAGCCCTAAGTGTGTTCTTGAAATGTAGGGGGAAACTGTACTTAGCACGGTGTTACCCAGGGGTAATCTTGTTCTGGTCAAATTGATGACAGCAGGAAAACCCTGGACTTAAAGCCAGAAACCCAGAGTATCTCCAGCCTTCACACAGTTGATCAAGAGGGTAGGAAAGAAAACAGGCTTTCCCTGGAGCTTGAAACACGCTTAAGCTCCTTGTTCCTTTGTAATTGCCCCGCTAACCAGCGTTTAATGAATTCTCAGCCTCTCTCCCATACCCCACAACTGCCTCATCTCCGTTTGCCTCCGCAGCCTTTCCTCTGCCGTTTCCCCTTTCCGCCCGCCAGCAGCTGACCCGCCGGCGGCTCTGTGCTCGTCACAGTCTCCGCACCACCCCTGGGCTCCATCCTCCCCACGCCAGCCGTGCTCCTTTCCCACCCACGCCGGCCCCGCCGCAGTTTCCCCCGCCGGCCCCCGCACGCCTGCCGCCCCGCGACCCCCGCAGCCTCTGACGCCGCTTGTCCGCGTGGGCCGAGCTCCACCAGCATCCCCCCCCCGTGCCCCCAACACTGTTCTGCCCCCTGTTTTATCAGGACCGGGGATGAAGGGAGCGAAGAAAATATTAGGAAGCAAAAGAAGGCTCTCGGGAAGAAGGCACAGAGCAAAGCTGCTTGAGGAATGCTGAGTGTTCTGATGCTAACGTGACTTTAGCTTTCACTTTTGCAAGGACTTGTGTCCTCTCATTCCTCCTGCAAATACTTCTTGCTGTTTATGGTTAGGTGTATTAACCTAAAGGACAGCCCATTTTGTTTAAAAATGAAAAAATTACCAAGTAGAGAGAAAAAATGACTTTTTTTTTTTTTACTGTGCTTAAAAATGTTAGAATTGTACTGAGGCTGCTGAATATATTTGCTTAAATCTGTTCAATTGTACCTTTCTCAGATTGAACTTCAAACAGGAAAAGAACCTAGATTCAGAGAAATGCTGTCTAGACAAAACAAGGACTAAGTTTCAAAATATTTGATTTCTATTCTCCACTTGGCTCTTGTATGAGGCCAGGCCATTCACCTTCCCTGTGGTCTTCTGTGTAACTGCAGTAGTTTGAGCATTTATTGACTGTAGATTAGCAGCTGAATTTTACACTCATTTGCACTAATCTACACCCAGAGTTTTTGTTTTTTCAAAACAGAGTGATGTTGATGGTTGTTCTGCTTAGAGGTATTTGCAAAGCTTTCTTTGCTACAGAATTGATTGAAACTTACCTGGTGATTTAAATTGGATCTGAGATGTACTTTTCATGCCCTGAAAGGGACCTGTGACTTGCACCCAGTTTCCCAGACTGGTTGAACCCGGCATAAACCAGCAGCCTTTCCTTTCACTGTGTCCATCTGCTTCCACTGTTTTCCTTGCACTGGGGCTAGTGGTCATGGGAACTGGCTGGCTGAGAATAAGCTTTTTTCCTTTTTGCTTCTGGCAAGGCAGTCTTGAGCCAGATGAGTTCCTTGATCTGCCTCACCACGTGAGTTAGGCCCAGGGTAAGAGTCATGCTGGCAGTAAAGGTTGGGGCGCAGAGCCTTTTACAGCAAAACCTCTGGCATAGACAGGGTTAAACCGATCAGTCAGTATCAGGTCTAAGGAGGGTATCTCTGTACTCCAGGAGCCAAAAGCCACTTGAGGCAAACCACCTCTGTGTCATCACTTAAATGAAACTGAGCTCCCAGCACATCCCTAAATTAAAAGCCATCGTGTGCGTAGGAGAGGAGGCAGAACACAGCTCATGGTCTTTATTACTGCTGCCTGCTCCTCAGTGATCTCCTTGCTGAAGTGGTTTTGGTGGCAGGAGGTCATTCTCTCACTTTGAGATCGAGGGTGGCTCATTTGTACCCCACAGCCCCTCGTTGAGCAGGGAAGGTCATGAGATGTCCCTTTGCAGGGTGACTTGGTGTTCTCAGCATAGCCTGCTCTGTGTGTGTGTCACACTGCATCATTTGCCCTGGAAGTTTCCATGCAGGTTAAGTTTAGATGCTCAAGTACCTCCAACTCCACCCACTCCATCAGTTTCTGACATCAGTAGCCTAGAAGTTGGGTGGAGGGCTCTGTGTGAGGCATCTGCTATTGAATCAGGTGTTGTGTTATTAGTTTAAAACCCAAACACTTCATAATTTCTCTTCAGTCTTCAGAATAAACTTTCACTTTCCCCTGTAGCATCACCTTATGAGTAAACATCAGATTTAATCAGATGAATGGTCTTTTCTTCACCTTTCCCAATGTTGGAGACTGTTAGATCAATTAAAAACATTCAAAATGAATAAACAGGAACAAACTGAAGGCCTGATGCCTTTGCTTTTGTTTGGAATTACATGTTGGCCCCAGAAAGTCTCCCAATTTTTATGTTACCAAACCAAGGCCAAGAAGTTCTCTCCTTCTGTAGAAGCCTAGTGGGGCACTTCTGGACTTCAGGGACATAAACCTCTGAGACAAGGACAACCCTAACCTAAGGGCTGTATGGTGAGGGCTGCTCAGACCAGCCAGCTCAGGGGGGAAGGAGGTCACTATTGAGCTTGTGGGGGATGTTTTTCAGCCCACACTGGGATTGCATCAGTCTCTTTCCATGTTAGTAGATAATACATTGGAGAATTATTTCAAAGGCAGTTCATTTTTTTTTTTTTTTTTTTATGTTGGAGAATCATCATTTCTTTCAGAAGGGTTGTTAGCAGGTTAATAAAGAGCAGATTCACTAGTTACTGGAGCCCCTTTCAGGCTGAACTGTTCCCACTTTCCAGGTTTGACTGACTACTTTTGAAATCATATTCCCACAGCTTTGGTGAGTGGGGTTAGTTTTCTTTTACCATTGTGCTGGTGGCATTTTTAGGGATTTTTTTTGGCATCGTGCCCCATATTTACTTTAGAATTAAAATTATTTTTTGAGGTATTAATTTTTGTGTGTTTGAGTTGCTAAGTGTTCATTTTCAAAGCTCTCTTTCCCCTAGTAAGAAAGCTGCACTTACAGATGGTCCTTCACATATATCCCTGTTTGCATAACTCCAGAAAAATGAATTTTTGACAGTTTAAGGTTATTATTATTATTATTATTAACATGGGCCATCCCAGGAACATACCTCAATTGTTGGGTAAATTCCAGACCTTTCAGTTGGATTCATATGAAGACAGCAAGGTGTGGTACCACAGAGCAAGCAGCAGTCAGAGGAGGAAGCTGAACTCTTGCCAAAAACAGAGCACTTCTTCCTTTTGTTCATGTGGCATGTTCAAGCATTTTTTTTTTTTTTTTTTTTTACTCCATCTGCTCCCAACACCAGTGTGCCACATTTTGGCTTTTTTTTTTTTCTTCATGTGTGTAATGTGACCAACTTCAGCAGAGCTGCTTGTGTGGAGCTCGTGCAGGATGATGGAGTAGTTAGTTACTCTTCTTCTCCAGTCCTCTCTGTTCCCAAAATCTTCAACAGCATTTGTTAACTTTAATAACTTCAGGTTTGTCAGGTTTAGCCCTAGCTGTTGTGCTTCTGTGTGGAAGTCAGTGAAACAACACTGCCTGACACGACCATTCTCCATCCAGCCATGCTCCAGGCATTAGTCAGGGTGTTTTGCCTGCCTCCTTTCTGTTTATTTTTAATATTCTCAAGGTGTAAACCAGCATCTGCTCCTGTTGGTGACACTCTCAAATTGACTTCAGAGGGAGCAGAATTAGATGGTTGTTAAAAATAACATTTTCTTTTGTTTGGATGATGGTCTTTTAGGTGAGAATGAAATCCATGTTGAAATCTAAGAAAGCTGGGCACTTCTTTATACAGAACATGGAATCTGACCTCTCTTACATATATTTTTTTAAGCATGTCATCACAAGATGAAGTTGCAGCTGCCTTGTTCTCCTTTTTAGCTCTGTTGTGTTCTTCTCATCTGGTTAAAAATAGCCCAAGAGGAATCAGTCTTGACTGAGCACTTCCTCTTTCAAACTGCAGATATTTATTTTTTAAATTGCATTAAGTCATTTCTAAGAGGATGCAAATGAGGAGACGTGGTCTTTGCTGTGCTACAATGAGCTGTGTGCAGCAGTCCTGTTAGTGGCACACCATGACTTTCCCATCTCAGGTGGTTCAGCAGGTTCACTGGGGATTTGTGAATGCTCATAGTCTAGGAAATGATGTTCTTTGAACAATAGTATTGCTAATTTTCTCCATATCTAGTGTAATTTTTGCATTTATAGGCTTCTCTTAAAGCTTTAAATCTGCTGCTGCTTGTTTCTGAGGAAGAGGCTGCTGTGCTGTGGAAACTGTGGCACAGGAGTGGTGCTGATTTAACCTGGGAGAGACACACTTGGCTGCATGACCCAGAAGTCCTCACTCTGAATTTGGAATCAAAAGCCAGATCCAGATTTTATTTAGCCTCTATTTCTCAAGTTATATTCTGTAGCTGTTGCTTGGTTTTGTACTTTCTGGTGTGTTTCTCTTGAGATATTGCAGATCCTGGGCTTGTAAAAGGAAAAGGTGACTTGATTTCTTTTTATAGTAGACACCAGGACAAATTGAGATATTCAGAGCACAAAAAAAAAGAAACTTCAAAATGCCAGTGGAAAGCATTGCTCAGTGCATTTATTATATCACACTATCAAAAGGTGAAAGGAAGAAATCATTCAAGTGGGCATTGTGGAATCCCACTCGTGGCAGGGTGGAGACTGACCCAGTGATAAATGTTCAAAGGTCAGAGCACTGCAATCTCATCAGCAGAGGGTGATCCCCAGCCTTCTTATCACAGACACATTTCATATTTTATTCCTTCAAGAGGCCTTTGAAAGGGCAGGGGAAGGAGTGAACTCGAGGTTGTGATCTGTTGGCTTGGCACATATTCACTTGAAGTAATTGCAAGGAACATCTAACTATGCTGAACTGCTGCTTGGAACTGTTTTGGAATAGAGAATCACTTGGAATGGTTTTAATTAGCAGTACTTCTACTGAAATGAAATTAAATCAGTTTCTCATTTTGCTGGCACTGAATGTCAACTTAAGAGTTTAATGCCAGACCTTAAAGGAAAGCATTGAATTTAGAGAGGGCTGCTTTTCCCAGCATTGCCCATTAAGCTACAAGCACATGAAATGCTCAGCAGTGATGTCCCAGGACCTGTGTAAGAGCGACCAAAGCTAAGATGCTGAGCTGGGGTTCTGCATTACTGAGAGGAATATGCAAGGAAACTGGTCCTTTCCAGAAAGGCTTTGCTGCTTGTGTTACAAAATGATTTTCTGATGACTTTTTTTTTTTTGTCTGGCTTGGTTTCTAGAGGAAAATAATGGTGTCCTGTAGCTGAAGCCTTTGAGTGTTGCAGCAAATCTTCAGTTAGGTCCTAGGGCTTCTTCATCCCCAAATATTTATCTTTGGCAGCAGCATTCATTTGGTAAATGTAATCATGCCTAAATAAGAGAGAAATACATTCAGGGAATTGCTTGTTAAACTATAGATACACGAAGCTGATCTGGCAGGCAAGGTAAGAAACAGCTGGAGAACCAGGATAGTTTAGCCTTGTTTGATGAAGGGAAGGTGTTAAAAAGTTTCTGGGAATATTTTGCCTGCCTGGGCCCCACCATCCTTTTAGTGGTAGAGATTTATCCCCAGTTTGTTAAAGAGTTACTGCTGGTTTTGATGACTAATCCTCAGTCTTGTCTTTGTGCTGTTCAGTGCCTGAAGAGCAGCTGCACAACATTGATGAGTATGATCTCAACGTGGTCCGCCTCTGCTTCCAAGCCTTCCTTCCTGATGAGCATGGCAACTACACATTAGCTCTCCCTCCTTTGATTTCCAACCCCATCTATGACAACAGTAAGTACTAACTCACTGTTTGCCTTTTGGTTTTCTCTTTTGCATGGGATAAAAAATGTAGGGTCAGTTTCTGAGGTCCTTGCTCGTCTGCTGCGTTCAGGTCTGTGGTTTGGGACTGCTGGATGTGTCTGACACGTGGCAGCTCACTGAGCACATACTCAAGATGGTTCTGTAGTGAAGTGTTGGCCACCAGAGGAAAAAATTGCCCATTGCACCTGTGGTCTTGGTGCATCACAGTAACAATGACAAGGCCCTTTCCTGACAAGCTAAGTGATGAAAATAGTGAAATGGATGGCTGCCCTACAGCTGAGCTGTTTCCCAGGGATGTCCTCTAGAGCCTGTGTGTCTGTGAAAGACTCTTAGCTTTGCTTGAGGGCTCTAGAACAGGTCTTGAGAGAGAGATTCATCTCCATGGGAAACTGTCTTTAGGTTGTTACACATGCCTTTTGTATCCCAGTCGGGTGCTGTTTTCAATGTGTATGTGAATAGCAGGGAATGTTTGGTCATGCTCTGGGAGAAGCAGCTTCAGGGTGAAGAAGACCCTGGAAGTCCACATGTGCTGGGCTTCTCTACTGGAGTAGAACAGCAGAAGATATTTTTAATCCTTGTCAACTTCTTGGCAGTGCTTTTTATTTCTGCAGTGAAAGCATTTCCATGCTAAATATTTCAGGCCATGTAGCAGAAAGTACTGAATACAGCGTGAATAAATCTGTGTTTATTTATAAAGTTGATGCTAGAATGGTGTTGATGTGGGCATAACTGCTCTGAAAACATTGAACACAAACTTGGGTGGCTTTGATATGTTTGGAGTCTCCTCTGGAACTGTCTAGAAGCTGAACCTTGTGTTCATTGTGTTACCAAGACCCCCTCGTAGCCCCAGAGGAATTTGGAGGGAGATAAAACTGATGCTCAAGATTCCCAGCCAGGTCTCAGATGCTATTTAGAAATGTGCCAAATCATGGTAACTTGCCTACGCTGATTGACGTCAGTCTTTGCTAAGCTGCTGAGATGCCAAGTGTCTGTGTGGTGGGGGAAGCTGGTGTGTGAGTGTGTGTGAGTGTGGGTGGGTGTGTGTGGGGAGCTTCCGACACACTGTAGGTATCGGAAATCCTGCGTGTAGCGTAGCAGTGGTGTAAATAAAACTCTGCATGACTGTGACCACAGATCGTGCCAAATGGGTTGCTGTCTTCTGGAGCAGGGCTTTCAGAGCTGAAGTGCTTTCAAAAGTGTTAGCCTTTCTAAACCTCTTGTTGGTGAGAGTGGTGTGTGCTCAGGTTGTTTGAGAGAGCAGATCGATGGGGCTTGGAGATGTTGGGTCGTTGGACTTGCAGCTCTGCAGATCTGTTCAGGAGCAAAAGGGTCTGCAGAGCTCTCCTGAAACCAGCTTGCACTTGGGAAATCAGTGTTTTCCTCACTCCTAATACTCAAGTCTCCACTTGCTTTGCATAGCAGATACATAAGAACACTCCAAACAAAGGCAATCATGTTAGCAGAGGCTTCGAGTGTACTGCACGTTCTGTTTTGAGTTGTGTGTAACCTGAACCAAAATTTCCTGAGCTGCATATCTTACCATGCTGAAAACTCTTGGGAGAAGTCAGATAAAGCAGCTCACCCTTTCTGAGAAATGAAGTTAGAACAGGCTGTTCTGCTCTTGGGGAAAGTGATGTGATTTTTTTTTTGGTGAGAAGCTCATTTTTCTAGGTATTTGTTACCAGGGATATGCTTTTGGGGAACAAGGAATAGGGGAAGAGAGATGTGAAGCATCCATGAAGAATGTGCCCCTCTGAGGCAGGTGCCAGTCTCAACATTCCTGCCCAGGCTGACAGCAGAGTGGTGCATCCACAGCTGCCTGCACTTGTGTTTCTTTATCTTCCCTTCTGAATTCTTTCTCTAAAGACAAAGCAACAAACTGCAGCCTAGGAGACCTTCCCCAGCACCCATTAAAGGGCACTGGGTGCCATTCAAGTGCTGCCATACAGAAGTGAAACAAAGGTAAAATTAGGCTTCTCCTTGTAATTCTTAATTTACCCTTCCTGTGAAAAACACACTATGACACTGTCAATCATATGATCCTGTGCTCTTTCTGGCTTTGTTTTGTTTCCCCTCTCTTCAAAAGTTCTGATTCATTTGGCAAATGAAGTGGTGTACGTCATGTAGTACATGAGGCTGTAGCACCCACTTCTCCTAATAACAGCAGTAACTACAGATAGTAGCTACATACTTGAGGTTACCACTCTTGAACATGTTGTCTGGGTTGTGGCAGAGTACCTGTACCCTGAGAGATTAGGCAGGAGCTGACTCAAACTGAGTCCAAAGTAGGCTTTTCTTTTTTGAGGGTGACAGCATGAGCTTTGGTTTTGCTTTATTTGTTCCTATTTCAATCTCTGTGCCTGGAACAGGGAGCCTGTGCTCGTGGAGCCTCAGGTTGCTGTGGCAGTATCAGTTTCTGGGTCACAAAGCAGCACCAGCCAGATCCTCCCAGGTATCCTGAGTACATTTGGTGTTGATGCCTCGACCTAAGACAAGAGAACATCATGGCACAGAGTTGTTCCCTTCTGTTGGGATTGGAGCCATGGAAGGGGGTGCAGTGAACAGTGAATATGGTCTTGGTAGCAGGAAAATGAGCATCAGTTACTTTGTAGGCTAAGTGAAGAGGAGGTCTTGAAATTGCTGTGTGCTTCTGTACCAACACAGCATACAGGCACAGGCTGAACTTGAGTCCTTCCATTCTAGCTTTTGTTTGTTGTTAGTTCTGAATCACTGCATTGTGACATTATTGCCCTTTTAAATAAATTGTAATGCAGCCCCTGAAGCTCCAAGCTCTTGGAGTAGCCTTCTGGCCATATTTACCCTCCAGGAAGGCTGCTGCTGCTGAATGGGGTCAGACACTGGCCACAGTCTGGAGCGTATTTGGGTGAAAAGTGTTACCCTGAGTAAAAGCATGAAAGCTGGAATCCTAGGCCTGTTCTCAAACACCTAGAGAAGGTAACAGAAAGGAGGTTTGATAGCCAAGCATCTCTGATACTCAGAGGAAATTTTCTTGAGTTGTTAGCCCAGCTTTCTCCAGAGAAGCAAGGCTATAACAGGTCATAAGTAACTCAAAGAACTGCTTTGAATTCTGCAGCCTGGAGGGCAGCAGTGCCAAGCACAATTGTGTCATCTGGGGAAGAGTTTTGAGAAAGCTCTAGAATAGCTAGGGAGCAAGTGACAGTGCTGCTGCCTTCAGCTTGGAGATGTGCAAATGAGAGCTGGAGGGTCATGGAACATCAGGCCCTGCTTCTCAATTACCTTCAGTAGTGACACAGTTGTAGTGTTTCCTATCATCAGATTTGCCTGTTTGTTTCCAGGAGCTCCCAACACTGCAGAACTGAGGATTTGTCGTGTGAACAAGAACTGTGGAAGTGTAAAAGGAGGAGATGAAATATTTCTGCTGTGTGACAAGGTTCAAAAAGGTAATCCTGCCTAGGTTATTTTTTCTTTCCCTTTGTCCCAAATAGCTGATGCTGTCACTTTCTAGCTAGGCAACTGAAGCCCTTCACCATACTCCCATGTAAGTGGTTTGGTTTTATCACTGGGCAGAATGGCTCTCAGGTTCAAGGGCTCTCAGCACCTCTGAAAGAGACCCGGTGCCTTTTAAGTGAAGCCACTTACTTTGCATCTGAATTCTGAGACAGGCTCCTTTCTTTGTTCAACCTCTCCCTTTGTTTCTCTTTTGCCTGCTGCAAGTTCTCAGTGCTTGAGCTTAACGAGCACCTTCTGTTTCTAATGGACTAGATGATATAGAAGTCAGATTTGTCTTGGACAACTGGGAGGCCAAAGGTTCCTTCTCACAAGCTGATGTTCACCGGCAAGTTGCCATTGTGTTCAGAACGCCGCCGTTCCTCAAAGACATCACCGAGCCTGTCACGGTGAAGATGCAGCTGAGAAGACCTTCAGACCAGGAAGTCAGTGAACCCATGGATTTCAGATACCTTCCAGATGAAAAGGGTATGGTTCCAATTAGCTGAGTTTCTGAAAAGCCATTTTGGGTGAAGAACTCGTGTTGATAATCAAACTGTAGCTTAATTTGCAAAAATTATCCAACACCTCTTCTTCCCAGCGGGTTTCTGGGGTTTAGTCTTTTTGTTCCCTCTCTTTCAGTGACAATCTCAAGAATCACAGTTAACATTGTCTTGGTTCATTAGTACTGAAGTGTTTTCCTTCAATATTTTTCTTTAAATGCAACTTATTACAATTTGGTGCCACTAGTGAAAGTTTTAGGAAGTTGTTCACTAGTTACACCAAAGAGAAGTGTTAACACCTCTGCCTTCCATTCCCTTCTCCCTAGATCCATATGGCAACAAAGCAAAAAGGCAAAGGTCAACGCTGGCTTGGCAAAAGTTAATGCAGGACTATGGTAAGGAAAATATTTGTCATCTTCTTGTTGGAACTTCCATGTACTGGAGTTATTTTATCCAAGAGCAAACACTCAGCAGAGACTTACTCATGGTCATTTCCATTGCAGGACCGAATGCGACCGAGAGGCCCAAAGTGGCTCCATTCTCTGCTGTTGCCCCTGAAGGGAAGCTGATTAAGAAAGGTATGGTTTTTTCCTTTGCTATCAACAGCACTTTGAAGAAAATAGTGTCTGATTGTTGTGGGGAGGGGCTGGACATTTTTCAGTGGGGCACTGTGGTTCCCAAGGCAGCAGTAGTACCTGCCTCTTACTCAAAGTCTTGGCCATGCTGTAGCTTCCCCTTTGCACAGGAAAAGTGTTCTTCATCTTGAAGCACTGACAGTTTTCAGCCTTAATTTAGATAAGTTCTTAATTTAGGTAATTTATTTCTTCATTTAGATAACCTTCAGAGATTTTTTTTTCTCTGCATCCAGATACTTGGCCTGTCAAACATGCACTCAGTTGCTGGCATTCCTTCCTCTGTGCTTGAAATTCTAATATCCTTTTTATAGGTTTCTTCCTGTAAGATACTGGTACTTCTGTGTAAGTAAATAGTTGTTTATCAGTTGTTACATAGCTGTAGCAGTCACCTTCAGCATGTGCTGTAGCAGGGTGAGGTGCGTTGCTGCTGCCCAGAAATCTGGGGGTCTGCACTGGAAAGCAGTCCAAGTGTGAAAGTACAAATGAATGTATCATCCTACTAAGACAGTACTGGTTTTGCCTGGCTTTCACTACTTGTAATCTCAACATGATAAAAAAAGACATTAACATGCAGTTATGGGTTTTTTTCTTTCCACAGAACCCAATGCGTTTTCCTCCTCGCTGATGATGTCAGGGCTAGGAGGCCTGGCCAACACTAGTCAGGTCTACCCTGTGTGTAACCAGCTCGCCCACCCGCCCGCAGCAGTGGGGCCGCAGAAGCAGGACACGCTCTCCTCCTGCTGGCAGCTCTACAGCAGCCCCTCTTCAGCCGGCAGCCTGCTCAGCGTGCACCCGCAGAACAGCTTCGCAGGGGACGTGCCTCAGCCTGCCGCTCAGGGCACGGGGCTCCCACCGTTCCACGACAGCCCCCTGAACTGGCCCGACGAGAAGGATTCCGCCTTCTACCGCAGTTTCGGCAGCACGAACGGGATGGGAGCGGGGGTGATGGCAACTGCAGAGCTGCAGAACGTTTCCAGCAACAGCATTGCCCCTCAGGCACAGCCTGCCAGCGTCTCCACGGCCAGCATCGTGAGCATGGAGACTGATGACATGAACTGCACCAGTATCAACTTGGAGAAGTATAATCCCATGTTAAACACAAGCGGGCACAGACAGCAGCTCCCTCAGGTGCTCGCAGCCTGCCCGCCCGTAGCAGCCCCGGGCAGCAGCACACCTTTCAATTCACAGTCTAACTTAGCTGATCCAGCAGTTTACAGTTGTTACATAGACCAAGAAGCTTTAAACCAGTCGAGACTATCCACCAACCCAGTCCCAAACCAGCAGCATAGCATTGCAGAGAACCAGTACTACGACACTGACAGCGTCCAGGCTGACGAGCTCTATCAACTCGATACCATATTACAAAGCTATAACCACTGAGGCAGCAGGGTGACCACTGAGCAGGTCAGAGAGCTTTTTGTGACAGCTAGCTTTGTGAACAGAACTCCCCTACTACCCCTTCTGGAGTCCCTGCTTTCTCCTTCAGAAAGTGACTATGCAAGTTTTGTGATATACCTTACAGGTTCTTACAGCCCAAAGATTGGTGCCCATCAAGAAGAGAGGTGGGAGTAGGGTTTGGGGTTGTGTACCTTAAAGGTACCTTGTACACTTTTTTTTTTTACACTGTTGGAAAAGTGAACTTTGAACACTTAAATCACCCTTAGCTTTGGGGACTGTAAAAGCTGGCATCTTCAGAAGGGTTAAAATGTCAAATACTTCACAGGGCTAAAATAGTATGAAAAAACCCTATTTTTACTATGGAAACTAAATTCTGATAGGACAGGAATTAGGAAGAAAACCTGCACGTGGGCACTCTAGTCCAGACTCACCTAACAAGGTGAAACTTTTACTCAAGTTACCTGAAAGGTTTAGGTTTCTTACCCTCTTCCAGATCAGATATTCCTTTCCTAAAAATGAGATCATGATTTTTTATTTTTTTTTTCACTTTTTCACCACACTCCATTTGCTTTGAAGGCAAATTTACTCTAAAAAGTTTTTTAATGACTATGTCATTGTTAGATATATTTTTAAAGACCGGAAGGTTTGAATTTTTAAATAGTCCAACTCTGTTGTAAATGAATCACTGCACAAAAGCATGAACAGAAGTGAGGACTTCTCTGCACTTCATCCCAAGTGCACTATTTTAAGTGACAAACCCCAGTTGCTTTAGGAATGGAGCAGGCTGTTATTCCTCTGGACGTGTTTGTTGTGTGTGTGCTTGTCTGTAGCTGTGATGTGTATGTTATTTTGAACTCAGACATACGTTGAGCCAAAGCATTTTACCTATTCCTTCCTCAGGTATCCTGGCAGTTTCCTGCTATGCAAGTGACTGCTTAAAATAAGGCTCAGACCCTGCCTCCCCACCATCCCCTCCCAAAGAAAGTCTTGGGGCCAAGCCAGAGGCAGCCAGAAAGTCTTGGGGCTCAGCCTCATCTTGATGCACTCTATTAACAACTTCAGGCCATTTCACTCAGTACTAATCACAGACACTTCTCTACACTGTGTATCAGAAACCAGAACTTCCTTCTGCTTGATTCTCATTCTTCATTCTTAGCCTGAGTTGTGAGATGCTCTGTGACAGCTCCTGTGGATGTCACTGGCCTGGCTAGGTAAGACACTCTGCTCTGCATTAGAAGGCTTTGCTATTTTATAATTACTGTAAATTTATTTTTTTTTTTTTAAGAAGCAACACAGCAAGAAATATATGAGTATTTCTTATATGGCTGGTTTATAGCACAGATAAGGATTAAGAATCTAATTGTTTTACTGTTTGGCACCATCAAACCACACCGTGGAAAGAAGCAATAAAAATAAAAGCACACTCAGATATATTTAAAAAACCCAAAACAAAATAGCCACTTGAGATGTATAGCTGTGCACAAAGAGAGGAGCTCCAAAACCCCTCTGGAGTTTAGAGGATCACAGGGACTCCCTAGCTGTGGTAATTCATGGCATTCTGAGCAGTAAAAGGTGCTGCTGCTGTGAGGCATTAGACCAGGTACCCGGGTCTGACAAACTGGATAGGATCTTGATGATCCTAAAGGTCCCTTCCAACCAGTATCATTCCAAAGGTGTAGGAAGACAGGAGGTTTGGGCAAACAGCTTCCCCTGACTCCAGGTACACAATGCAATGAATTGACTCACCACATTTCAGAACAGTTTTTCCTCCCTTCTGCATGGATCCTCTGCAGTTTATGTGATAGAGAGACCAAAGAAATACAAAGAAAGCTTGAAATGTGTTGTTTATTCAGTTGGGTGTGTGTTTTTTTTTTAAGTTCTCAGTTTTAAGTATATTAAATGTAAACATTTTACTCACTTCATAGAAAATTCTTTATAGTACAGTTTGTTTTTACTGTATAATTAAATATTTTCAAAGTTCTGTTTTTCTTTGTAAACGAGTTGGTTTGGTAATTAAAAAACTGGTTATACTAAGGATTCAGTTTTTGCAGCCTTCTCAGATTGGTGACATCCCTCACTGCAAGAACAGAAGGTAGGTTCTGAGCTACTTATCCTGGGGTTTTTTAGAGTGTTTCCTCCTCACAGTTACTCTTGGTCACTAGAAAACATACAGCAGTGTGTGCAGAAAGGGTTCCTCTGCACTCAGCAGTTTTGTGGAAGAGGAATTGGTTTTTTTAAGAGTGACAGAGATGCTTTTGGGCTCAGCTAGAGCTGTGCTGCTGGTACAAGGGTCAGCTAATCTGGTGCAATTAACAAAGAAAAAAAAAAAGGGGGGGGGCGTGGGCATCAGAGGTGACCAACTGTTCAGAGAAATACAACACCTTTATTCTGAATCCTTCCAGTGCAAAGCAGGATGGTGCCAAGGAGCAATGGACCTTATTTTTTAGTGTTTTTCCCATAACAGCCTAGAAAACACCCACCTCTTTCACACATGCTTGTTGAAGAAGATGATGAAATCTTAGTCTCACAAAACATCCCATTTTGAGTACTCACAAGCAGGTCTTTTAGGCCAGAGTGCAGCATCAGTATGATTGTTGCAACATTCATTAGAGGTTCTGATATTTCAAAGTGTTGACCCTGTATTAGAAACTGCAGACTTTGAAACAAAGTTCAGAAAACCCAAATTACCCCTCTCATTTTCATCTTTTCACATGATCACTGAAAAATAACCATTTCAAGAGCAGTAGAGATACTTCCATCATCAGCTTTCCCTTCCCTGTTCTTTAGGATACTTAACCTTTATCATAAAAATAAGCCATTTGGGCATTTTTGGTGGACCTCTCTCTATTGTATGGAGAAGAGATCAGGTTCAGCATTTTACTGGAATCTTTATAGCCTTGTTTCACTGCACTTTGGTTCAGAACACCATCACTGCTGTCTCCAGGATCACACACAGCACAGTGCAGAACTGAAGGGTCCTCGTCCCAAGGCAGGAGCCTGTTGTTAGCTCCATTTTCCCCTTGGAGCAGCTGTTGTGTCTGTAGTGCAGTCGTGTTTACACTTTTTGGTTTGTTTTCCTGTAGTTTAGGGAGTTTCTAAATCATATTTTTAGCTCACTTTTGAGTTTCAAAAAATCATATAGATGTGAGACAAATGCTCTTCTGTTTGTTCTCTGAATTCAGTTTGCCATCATTCATGACTCTTGCTTTTTAGGTGCAGATTCTTATCTGAGACAACTACTCCTGGAATCTGTGGCTCATAATAGCTTTAGGATCAAAAAAGTGCTGCTGTCTGAATCATGTTCCTTTTATTTTTCTCTTAGAAAAATAGGAGCTTCTGACCTACTGCCATGCTTAACATTACAGTGGACTAGGAAAACAAGCAAGGAGAGAGAAATTCTGACAGCCCATCACTGGCAGTGTGTGATATTTATAGACTAGGTTTCCAAATTTAGTTTTTAGGAGCTCCTTGCAAATATATTTATTAATGACTCATTGATCCTTCAGCTCAAGTTACCATGCAGCTGTTGTATTGCCACTGAACTGCAGGTAAGACATCCCCATGATCCTCCCTGTCCCCAAAGGGTGGTTTGTCTTGGCCAAATGTGACCCTGTTTCTTTCTGAGATGTTCATGAAGAGCCTTTAAATTGCAAACTTTAATTTCTTGTCAGTTGTTTCTCCTGTACTTCAGTAAGCAAAACCATCTTCCCAAGGGATTATTGTCATAGAGACATACAAGTGGCTTTTACAAAGATGTTGGTGGTGCTTTGTATGAAACATTTCACATGAGCTAAGATAAAACCTCAGGTCTCTCCTCTTCCAGGCAAGTTCCTAGGCACTGGTTCAGCTCTTCCAGGCATCCAGCCAAGGCTAGTTACTAGAACAAAATGCATTATGCTACTCAACCAAAGCTGTTTTCAATACCAGCATTCTTTGGTACATTTTATATTTGCCTGCACTTTGAGGTTCTTGGTATTTTTATTATTTTTTTTTAGCTTTCCATCATGCACCACTGCCAGGAGTTCCCAGTCTTTTTATATACAGTGACTCAAGGGGGGAATCCTATGGCTGAAGAGGATTGTGCCTTGAGTACCTCAATTGTTCTTTCCAGGAACTGCTGCTGATGGTTGTAACTTTTATTTTTTAGAAGTGCAAAGTTTTCCTCTGAAAACTTGGGATTTTTTTTCCCTCTGAAAAGTAATTTGGGAGATTAATTTGCCTGGCTTTGCAACTGCCACTGACCAAAACAGGAGAGCAGAGCACTGCCTTGTTCCAGGCACTATTCTGGTTGCAGAATTTCCCTGACTCTTGGGATTTTCTGCATGAACAGTGCTCTAAACAAGTTATCCCTAACTTCATGCTACCTGCACCCAGACAAGAAAGCTGCAGCATCCAGTATAAAAAAAAAAGTTTTTTTTAAAAAATCTGGCTTGAGGGAGGGTTATTTTTAATTAAAACATTTAAAAACCAGTGTAGGAACCAGCTCTCAGTACATGATTTGCATGGTACATTGTTTAACTCAATTCTTTTTAAAAAAAGACTTGTAATCAATAGACTACTAGCTTACCAAAATCCTTTTGTGCACAGAAGAAATGAAAATAAGGCTACTGAATGAATGCTACCTCTTCAGGATGGTTAAAGTTGAGTCCAAGGTAACTGTCCTTTGGTAGATCACCATGATCCAGAAACATGTTCAACAGCAATCCTTTGTAACCCAGCTGCTGACACAGGAGCCACTTCTTCTTCATCCCAACATGGGAAGTTAATTATCCAGGGTTGGAGGCCAATCAACATCAACAGACTAGAAGAGCAGGGAGGGGAAAAAAGGCAAAATTAGGAGAGCTGGTATCAAAACATCCTGCAGATGGGCTGTTCTAAAACCATCTATTAATTGATGCCACAGAAATCTTCAGGTATGGGGCAGTGCAGACAAGGCTTGAGGATAGAACTATCACCTGCCCCCAAACCTGCCTCTTGAACAAAGAAAACTGGGCTAGAAGGAGAAGCTGACAAGCATTATGCACAGGAATTATCTGGGCAACATCATTAACAGTCAGCCTGACTCAAGTGTCCTCAGCAAGCTTTTTTTTCTGGATTATCCTACAAAAGACATGCAAAAAAAATTCCAAGGCTCTTCTGCACAATGTAAGGTGGGCATCTTTCCAGGATATGAGAACAAGCATGCTGATCATTTGCTCCTTTAAATGAAAAGCCAGTAACCCTTGCCAAACCACTAGGTTGAATATTAAACCCATATCTCCACATACATTCTTTTAACCAAAACAAATTTTGGTTTTTCATCTGGGTCCAGCAAAATGAACAGATATTTCTTGCTGTGTTTGAACCAGCATGAAAGAGGAAGTTAAACCTCTCCTGTGTTTCATCCAACTCCATTTTGATGTGGTACATGTAACATTGCTCAGCTCTGTTCCAGTGGGTGCTAAGAATAAGTGTCATCAATTCCTGACCTCCCATCCCTTCCCAACAAGGACTGAGCAGAGGAAGCCCCTCACATGTGACAGCAGGGTACAATCATCTATTTTTCTATTAACTCCTGTAAAGAATGGAAATTCAATTTGACCAATTCCACTGAAACCATCTCACAATGGAACTACTAATTTCCAGGAGAAAATAATGAGCAAACAACTTACCTCTACATCTAACTCCAGAATGTCAGCAGTCCTGTTCAGCAGGGAGCCAATATTGGGCTTTGTTCTTCCAAAGTCTCCATGTACAAATTCTTTAATGTAGCTAGAAATACTGGCTAAGGAAAGGTGTATTTCCACAAAGAAATCAAGAGGAATAAATAGAGTGTGGCAAGAAATGCTCAAAGCAAAAATAGTGTCTTTTTCTAGTCCTAAGACAATTTGCAGTGGATGTCCTGTTAAGCCCACACCCAACTTTAAAAGACAGTTCCTAATTCTTGGCTTCTGCCTCTAATGCCAAAAACTGCACTGGCAACCCATGTTCTCTGCTTTATTCCAAAGGGAGGAATGATTTCATGAGAAAACACTTCAGTACCAACAATGTCTGCATTGCAGTGCTCCCAATACTGCAGAAAAGCTTTCTTTCTCAGGTGAAAAATGTTCATTTAAATTAGAAAAAGCAGTTTAAATGTATCTTTAAGTATCTTATATATATTTCTGTATCTTATAGCTATCCCACACTTTAAAACAATCCCAACAATGAACACACACACAGAGGTAGCAGTTTTTGAATGAAAAAATGGTCAAATCTCCCAGCCTGGCTGTGAGATTCTGACCTGGAAGCAAACACTATGCAGCAAGGTGTGATGAAGAGCAGGGCAACACCCCAGTGATGCAAAGAGGAGAGCTCCTGTTAGCCAGGGGCTCTGAGCAGTGCCCTGGGTAGGGGCAGCTGAGGATACGTTCCTGCCTGAGTCTTCAGCTGCAGGCGAAAATGGTGCTCATCTATGTACTCAGCTCTCATGGTGTGGATGATCCTGCACCTCAGAGCCAGAGGCCTCCTGTGGAGGACCCTGAGTGGTGTCTTCTGGTCCAGCTTTAATTCCTGTTGCAAAAGGTAACAAACAAGGTAGGGAAAGTGCAACAGCTGGCACAGATGTTAGGACGCTTCTGTGTCGTTAACCAATCACAGCTTTATGATGGTGGCTGAGTAATTTTCCTGAGGCAAGATCCATTTTTCCCCATGTTCATCAAAGGGAAAAGGGACACCCATCTCAAAGGCTGAGTGAGAAGTGATATGAACACAAACTAATGGAATCACAAATACAGAGGAATAACCTTGAAATCTCCACAGTCCTTTGCTGGAATGAGTCCAGGATTTTTAGAAGCTCACTGAGCCTCAGGGCACTAGGAAAAAAAAAAAATAGTAAAATCCCACCCACAAAATGCTTTGTCTAAAGTACAGCCAACCCCCTAGAAAGAAAAGTGAGGGGGAAAAAAACCCAAAATGATATTAGATCTTATAACAGTCTTTTTAAAAGTTCATTCCCCACCACCTTTCCCAAATGAGATGCAGCAGTTTGAAAGGCAACTTTTCAGCAAGTGAGTGGGCAAGGGAAAAAAAAACCCAACTTCAAGCAGTTGTGTCCCTGAACTGTGATGGCTTAGACCCTCACATGCAGAATTATTTCACAGCCAGGGCCCTTTAGCACAAGAACTGAACACACTGGCTCATCAGCAGGAGCTCCCTGACCAGCATCTGGTTCTCACTGACACAATGTGCTTGTTACATTGAGCATTCTTTGGCTTTTATTTTTTATTATTTTTCCAATTTTTGACCACTCTTTGCCATTTTCTTTGCCACTCTTCTGTAATATTTTCCAGAAACATTTCAAATCCCTCATCACTGCAGTTGTGGAAGAATAGCTTTAGAGCTTGCAGAACAGAAGACCTTTTCTGCTGCTCATACTTACACAGAACACTATCTAAGGTAAAGAAAGGGGTGCAGGATTTCCTCCTCTCCCATTCACCAGTTTTCATTATTTGGTCTACTGGTAGGTCAACATACTGCAATAATTAATTTTCTTGGCTAATAGCCAGCCAGCTCTGTTGCTAGGATGACAATGGTAAAGTAAGGAAGGGTGAGAATGGGGAAGCAAGGTATAAAAGTTGCTATAGCAAGAGAAACCCTGATGACACAACCAAAACAAACACAGATTTATGTCCAAGCATATCAACTTTTCCTAGAGCACCAGGACAGGTACTATGGAAATGAGCAAAATGAACCACAGATACCTTCATATCATCTAGAAATGCAATATCTTCTTTCTGTATTGCTTTGTCTGTCCATATTAAGGCACTGTAGGTCTTTGTCTTTTCCTCTTCACCTTCCTTCATACGACCAATTGCCTCTCTAAACAAATTAATTACATAACATAAGCATAATTATATAATGCTGTGAGCAAGAATACTTGCAAAACCTCCCAAAGCCTCTCTTTGAAATCCCTTGCCAGCCACAATAAATACTGACCTGGTGACAAGCTGTAAATCTCGAACCTTTATTTTGTCTGAAGAGTTATTAATTGTCTGTGACATTTAAAAAGAAGCAGTTAGCAAAATGGCTCAGGTAGAGAAGAAACACATGCTTTATGAGTTCTGGGAGGTGCAAATTATTTACCTGCTGAAGTCCCTTCATTTCCTCAGCAGTAAAATGTATTCTACGTGGATTCACAAGCTCAATGGCAAAGGGCCTTCCTGGCAAGGTGTACAGTCATAAAACATAAAAAAATGTTGTTCTAAATTAACGTTTGAATTTATGCAGTAAGGTTGGAAGGTGTGAAGATTGGCTGCTGTTATGCAAACAGGGAGAGGACTTGCAGGTTTAGGGATGTAGTATCAGACTTATGGAAAGAAACAAGGGACAGTTTTTGGCTACTAAACCCCAGAATCAGCAATAAGTGCAAATTACAACTTCCCAGAAGACATCTTGTACAAGTCTGTGCTAATTAAAAAATAAAATAAGAAAAAAAAAGTTAATTAGCTTATTTTCTGTCACCTACAGCAATGCCCAGGTGCAAGATGATGTTAAATCCCACTCCCTCAGCTAAACAGCTGTTGCAATAGCTGCACTTTCTGTGCTCAGGGCCAGGGATGATCCCCAGCATAAGCCATGCCAAGAAATACTCTACAAATCAGACAGCAACTGAAACACATCACTGTGAATTTTTATTCTTTCTTTCCCCTCCTTTGGCTCTAGGAGCTTCAGCATTTAGGAAAGGAAAAGACCTTTAAAAAGGAGCCAAGTTCAAAAAGAAAAGAAGGCTTCTCCACTCTGAGGTAAAGCAGAGGACTCAAAGATTTCAAGATTTTCACTTATGCACTTAGTATTCAGCAAGGTCTAAGGGTAGCTTCAGGTAACCACTGTGTTTGTGTTTCCAAGGGGATGTCCCAAGCCTTACCATTGCCTAGTGTTCTTACATCCACATCTTCTCTTCCAGAGGAAGAAAAATTAAAACCTGGAACAGATTGGGACACAACAGATGAGATTTTATGTGTTTCATACTCTACAGTTTTTAGAGGGTGAAATATTTTCTTTGTAAACATGCTTGCAAATCTACTAAAATGAATTTATCTTTATAAAATGAAGCCTGTGCTGTCCTTGAACAAATCTGGGAGAGTTATCGTTTATTTTATCAGATTCTCTAGTTTCTGAAAGAGCACCCCTCACTCCTCAGCCTGAACTGAGACAGCTATGATGCTGAAAATGACCAAAAAAAAAAAGGCAGTACCATCCTAAAGAAATTCCTCTTGTTATTAATTTCTTTTCCAGATGAAATTCAAGTTTATTCATAAATTCAAACTGAGCTCTCTTCCTCTGAAACACAACTTTTTGTCCTGAATATACCCAATGGTTTCTAAAGATTTTCCAAAGAAATTTCTGTTTACTTAATGCCATTTTTCCTTGGTCCTCCTATGTCTCCAACTTCATGTCTAGCAGCTGATGAAAGATGGCCCTTGATTATTTATTTCATTTGGATAATCCCTGGACAAGCATTTAGCTTGTGGAATTTCATGTACTGAAGAAAATGAATTAATCAAGGTAAGAAACATGAAGGGGTTGAAGGCCAGACAGATATTATGGAATGCTGATGGCAAAAATCTCTGGCTACAAGTCACTTTATGAATGTGACTGTTAAAAAGTATAGCCAGGCAAAAATTCTGCCACACACAAGCACAGTATCTGCATCATCAGGTCAGCTGAGGAGATATTTTAGTAGGATAAAAGACACAAAGCTGTCATATAATTACTCAGATTAGAGCTAAAAAGTTTACAAAGTTTGCCTTGGAAGGGTAAGAGAGGGATAATGAAACATAGTTTTTTATTCATTAGGCTCTTGTATTGAGTTGCTACTAAAAGAATATTCTAGTAGTGGTGAAAAATGTGTATGGTAAAAGATCTCCTGGATACTTACTATCTGCTTTGAATTCTGCCATGAGATGCTCTGAAATCAGTTCTTCCACTGAAGATTCCAGCTTCCTCTCCCCATCAATAATCCAGGGAGTCTGAGGTAAATTCCTTGAGTATTTGTTGTACCTTCCTGTAAAACACAAATACATTGCCTGTAAGCATTCAACAGCAATGGCTAAAAGCCCAGCACAACACAATGAACTTTAAGGAGAGCCATGTGAAAATAGAATTTACAGGCTTAAACTTGCTTTCTAGCAAGAAGATCATGATGGTAACAGTGTGAAAGCTGCTGCTGCACCTAGGACAAGAGTTTCAGTACCAAGGTGGCCAGCAGTCACCCTTCAGGTATAGAAGCCAAACTGTTTAGCCTGACACATTTAGGAATAACACTCAGAGTTTCAAGTGCCTAGTCTGAGTCAACTGAATTCTGAATGGAAAATAGGGTTTTTTTTGTCTTCAGAGCATGGTCTTGAAGCAGCCTCTGCTACACTAAAGTGCTGCTATACAACACCTATGTGTCCCAAGGAAAGAAGTTCCCACAATTGGTCCCCAATGACCTAGATCAGCTTTCTTACTGCTGGGTTTTAAAAGGAGTGAAAATATGTCCAACACAAGGAACTCATTCATAAAGAACAATTAATAAAGCACACAGCAAGTTTCAAACTCAAAGCATGGAAAGTGGGAAAGGAGCTGTGCATATTGTACTGACATCTCTTTTTATTGGCTTGTTTTCTTGTTTTCAATACCATGTTTTCCTGTTTCTAACAGTGTTTCCTCCTTGTATTCTGATCTGCAGAAAAACCCATACAAACAAATGGGGAAACTGAGTAATGCTGTTTCAATTTGCTGTTTCAAACACTGAAAGCACTGTGACTAATCAGAAGTCAGCTTCACACTGCTAAATTAACTTTCCATAAAATGGAAAAATAAAAGTGGTTTGGTTTTTTTTTTCTCTCAACTCCAATTTCTAATGGTTTTAGCTTTTAATCTGAACAAGAGCAGGTTAAAAAAATAAATACAGGAGGTATTTCTTGGTTTGGCAGCTTCTACTGAACCCTTAAAAGAAAAATTCAAGTGGGGAGTGATCACTAAACACCAAAGATAAGGTCAGGAAGACAATACCAACTCTGAAACTGTGAGTAAAAATTAACTGTGTTGTGCTCAACAAACTCTAATCTAGATTTTACTTCAAAAACTGAACTACATTCTGCCTGGGGTTTTTTTGTTGTTTTAGTTCAAACAAGTTATAAACTATAAATCACAATCCCAATACTAAATTTAAGCCTCTGTCTCTCCATACAGGTGAGATAACCACCCAACAAAGCAACCTAAAATAAAAGTGTATTTGGAAAAGTCTATGCTGGATATCTTGGACTCATGAACCTATACACCTAACTGTCTAATTAGTAAATAAACCCAAGAAATGGGTATGTACAGATCATCAAAAGCCATGACAATATTCACTTTTGCATTTTATTTCTTCTAATTTTACATTTTCTTTTATTCAGGATTTGTACCATTAACCTTTATTAATTCTATGAAGATGGACAGTTTGGGATGGAGTAACAAGATAAATCCAGATGATGAAAACCTCTGAATCCAAATCAAAATCCAAACAAGCCAACAGCAGTGCCAGGAGCTGATTTGGTGGGGAAGTGCCTTTCCCAAATCATGTGTGTATTATGAGGGGACATATTACAACTGCAAGCTTTGCAGGGGTAAAGGTTTTCCAAAGGAGAGACCAAGCTTTGACAACAGGGCAAAATTCTTCATTTCATAAACTGGTTAAGCTCCCTTAATGAGCAGAGGCACAAATAAAGATGTTTCACATCACCCTGTGCTGTCTGTGGGAAAGAGAACTCAAAGCAAAAGAAGAACAATGGCAAGGATAGGATAGATTTATGTCTTTGCTCCTTAATTACAGAAATGAACAAGAACCTTCTGAGTGCCATGGCAGTGTTATAAAGTTGTGTTTAAGATGACACAGCAGCAAATCAATGGATCACTTTACCAGCCACAAAAACTGCACTGTTGTTGCACTGAATTTCCAGAGCCACACAGAGGTTCTTTGGGGAACTTGGGGGACATGGAAAATACCTGTATGAAATAAAAAGGTTGAAAATTACTAGTAATGCCAGAACACAGCTAAAGTATAAACTCAGTATTCACATTAAAAGCTGGAACACCATGAAATGGATAAAATTAAGCAAGTCAAGAACACAGAATTGTAGACTTTTGTCAGTCTGTGGGCAAATATTATTGAAGTTTATTATTATTGAAGAATATTATTATACCACAGTACAGCCTATAGCAAGAATGAAACTAAATACTGCCTGAAAACTACCTTCAGGATCTAGTACTAAATCTTTGCTGGTCATGAAAAAACTAGCTGCAAAGACTTAGTGCCATTAAGCTTCTCCTCTGTGATGCTCCTGCCATCACATTGGTGTCAGGACCAGTTTTCCATCCCCTGTGCCTCAGCTCCAGCATTTTAAGATTATTCCTTAATTAAAAGATCTGGAATGACATTCTGCTACCAGAAGAAAGCACAACATGTTTTAACCAGTAAGCTAGCAATATTTAACAGATTAAAAGTTCTTTTGTAGACATTTTACCACTATGCACCCACCTATTATTGTCTTCACCAGTCTAACTCTGTACAAAAGAACTAGTTTCATTGCAGACTTACTTGAAAAAATCCTCTTCTTTTATCTTCTCTAGGGCTTTTATAACTGCCATTCTGGTGAAAATGGACTGCAGAGTGAAATAAAAAAATGAGACAAGAAATGAAGAGAAACTAAGAAAGTAAGCAGAAGTAGACAGAATTCTGAGGTGAGATTATCTCTGCCAAATGTTGGAATGCTCTTCACCAGAAAGAATACAAGGCCTTGCACAGGCTTCTGCTGGAAGGTACTTGCTCTGCCTCTGATCACACCAAATGAAGTTTCTCTCCAGCTGTAGTTTTTATTCTTACACCTCCTCTTTTCCATCAATAATTGTGAGAGTGCTCAGGGTCTGCAACAAGTAGCAAGGTCCCTTTTCTTTCCTCCCCTCCTCCAGAGGCACACAGGATAAAACCATCCCAAATGTCCCGTGTCTCATTCAGATCAGAGGATGTGAAAACTGCAATGTGATTATTTCTCTTTTGGCTCTGGAATCTCATCTTAAAATGTGACTTACCTGAACTGTTTCACCTACAGAGAGTTTGAAGATTACCTTTTATATTGCTTTTAATGCATGAAAATAAAATTCCTAGATCTTAAGGGAGGTATTTACAGAGAACATTCCTAAAACAATGTATGGCCTTTAGACAGTCTGGAAAACAAATGACTTAAAGAAAAGCACCAAGCTCTTAGTTTTCCTATAAGTGAATAAAAGAAACAACTTTATTTTCAGATAAATGAAAACTAATTTTTTTTTTATGAAGGAAAACCAGAAAGACATTAAACTGAATTACCTGAAAAGGCATTACCTGCATACCCAGGTAAGTTCTTCATTGTGACTACTGCTGTAAAATTCTGAATGTGAGAAATAGAACAATGATGAGATCCTACCTGTTTGTTCTTCACTGGTTTGAAACAGTCTGGACAAGCTGTGGCTCTAAATACAGAAATTAAAATTAGCTGCTTCTCTTACAGAGTAAGAAATAGACAGATGCTTAGCACAGAACAGATTTTAAAATTCACTTTATCCTAAACTCCAAATGGCAGAAGGTGTGTTGCCTGATCTACAGAGGAAACATGGACAAAGCTGTGTAATCCCCTTTTGCTCTGACAAATGTGTCTCAGCTTTGAGATGTGGTGGAAAAGCACACAAGAAGTTTAGCTTTTGGTCCTTTCCAATCCTTCTCAATAATAATAATTATTAATCATTATTCATGTTTAAGTTCTGTGCAAGTTTTGCTGACATCTTGAAATCTTTACTTGCTGTACTTGGACAGTGCACATGACAAACTAGAGATTCAAACTGCTGCTTCTGGATAGGAAAATTCAATTTACTACAGAAAAAGTAACCCCAGGCATTCAGTGCTATTTGTGCTTTGCTTCTTGAAAGGAAACTATTGGTTGTTTCACAAAAGTGAAAGCCAAGTCAGTGAAACACTTTTTCTCAGTACTGTAAAGGAAGTTGCTATTCCTATTAGTGGATTTCTATGTATGTAGTTAGAGATTATTTCTGGCCAAGAACACAATTTATCATTTCAAGAACACAATTTATCATTTCATGCTGGTGCTTTTCAATGCCTTTGTAACTATTTTAGACTACAAGGAAGCAGGTTTGACCTCTTACTGCTTTCTATAAAAGCAACTTGCCTGGCCAGTTTGTGACACAAAGCATCACAAATTCCCTCTTCCAGAATTTCAGTATCACCCTACCTTTAAAGAAAAAATCTCCAAATTCAAACTAACAAGAGCCAGTTCAACCTTCCATGTCAAACCAGAGGTCATTTGAACACACCTACCTACACATAATTGTGTAAGAACAGCTTGAGAGATGAGAAATTGCAGGTGCTGCACTTGGAAATCCCACCCAAAAGCATACCTGGAGGACTTCTCAGTTTGCTTCCACAAAAAAAACATGACTGTCATTTACTAAAGCTGTGGCAACTGCCAAATTTACCACATTACATTGAAACCAAACCATTGCCTCAGAATATGCCCAGAGCCAGCCATTCCCATATGCAGCATGTCTTGACAGCTGAGAAACTACTATGTAATTAATTAGGTAATATGCTGTTACTTCAGAAAAATATCTGAAACCTTAATTGCTGTTTAAATATTCTACAAAGAGAAAACAAATACAGGGATATTGTCAGGTCACATGGAATAAACCTGATGAGTTAGAATGTGGAACAGAACTTCTTTACAGCTTTCACCTCTACAACTCTTCCTCTTGGAATGCATCATCATGTTTCCACATCAGTATTTATTAAATGTCTCAAAAAGGATGGAAGGATGAGCTGCAAATAAGAACTGAGGGGTTTCAGAGGAAGGAAGAGCACTACAGAAGATAAGAACTGATCAAGTAAAACTAATTAACTAAAACAAAAGGGTGCAGGATCCAGAAACTTTTCCATTTTTATGGGATTGCAGGTACCACTATTTATTACTCCTTTCTCCCCCTTTTGCTCAGTCTTGAAGAAGGGGTGTTCAGCAAACACTGGTAATCAATCAGCTGCACTAATTTGTTTCCAAGTCTTCCCTCCCACCCATGTCTCCTGTAGGAGCAGGAAAACCTAGGCATGACCTCAAAAGATTCCTCCATCTGCAACTATATGGTTTGAATGTCTTGTTTAAAGTTATATGGCTATATTGAAGAGGATAATGACTTTGAAAAGGGCTTAAACTGAACAACTTCTCTGAATATTCTCCTTCCAGTTCATATAAAAATTCTGGATTATTTTCTTTATCAGCTTTAAAGCACAGAATTAACCAGAGATGGTGTCACTTTAAGCTCTGGTGTAACTTTAAGCTCTGCAACTCTCTCTGAATATGAGGAAGCTTAGCTGCAGGCCCCATTCTAGTTTATAAACACTTGCATATTCACATCTGTAGCCAATCCAAACCAACAATGTTGCACAATATTTAGATAAAGATCTTTTGTCATGTATATAAAAACTTACAGGAAATGGCACTCCTCGTCTGTTTCTGGGTGAGCAAAGACCACGCTAACTTCAAACAAACTCTACATTAAAAAAACAAAACAAAAAAGAAGGTGGTAAAAGATTTGAAATAGGAGGGATATTCTCTAGCATCCTCACTGTGATATAGGAAAACAGTAAAGAGGTAGACATAAGGGAAAAGAACCCATTTATTCTACAACACCACCTAAAGACATTAAAATGTGCATTTGCATTCTGAAGTAACCCAAAGTTATCTGAGAGCACTTCAAAAACTTGAGTGCCCTCCACGTGGTGAATCCTGTCCCTGTTTGGCACAGGGGGAACTGAGTCAGAGACAGTGTATGCTCAAAGCCTATTAGGGTCACTACACTTCAGAAAGCTTCTGGGAGAGGATGGCACTGAGATAAAAACCCTGTAGCAGTCACCACTGTAAAATGTTGTCAGGGGCTTCGTTTGCAATGACTGGATGGCCTTGGGGCAAAGAAAGGCAACATGTCCTAGGGGACTGACAGCTAGACCAGAAACTCCAGTGTAATCTCAATTCTACCCTCAATTCCCTCCTTGGCCTTGGGCAAACAACACTCATTACTTCTGTTATTCAGATCCCAGAATACCTCAAGAGGACTATAGAAAAGATTGACTAATATTCAAGTGCCTTGTAGATAAAGAGCACTAGACAAGTATCTTTTATGGTACAATGATGTCTGGAGTGGCTTGGTGCCTAAGTATCACTGAGCTTTTGCTAACTTGGTATGCAAGAAGTTTGTTTCTTCTTGGATCATCTTCAGGGTAACTGAGTGTTTCTTTCTTCACTAAGACAAAAGGGATGTTTTCAATTAGCCCTCCCAGGGAAGAGAAAATCTGTAATTATTAGGGAAGCTGACAAATCAATGTAAAAACTAAGTGATGCTTAGTCCTGGCATCAGTCCTATGGCTGATGACAAGTAAAAACTGCACATGGCCTTGTCCTCAGCAGGAATTTTAGCCTTGTTTGCAGAAATTTTACATTGAAGATGATGATGTTTCTGAATTTATCTGGCAACATCTGAATGTCGTGTTCAGTCAATGCCCTTCAGAAACATGTTAAGAATGTTAGCCAGAATCTGAAAGTTGAAAACAGGGATTGAAAGAAAAAATAATTTCTGTTGCCTAACTATAGGTATTGTGGGTTCCAGCATGCCTGTCTCTAGAATTCATTAAACAAGGACCAGTCTTCCCTATTCCAGTATGTTTCAGACATTTATTTTATCCATAGAATTTAACATGCTAACAGTCTGAACAATTTATCCCACAGAGCAGTAACAGTGTGGGCAGTAATAGGAGAGTGAAGGAATGTGTGAAAATTCCCTAGCCTATGGAAACTAGAGATCCTGGAAAATGGAAAACTGGAAAAGTCTCAATGATGAAAGGAAGAAGATCAAGAAACTTAGCAAAAGACTATGATGATTTCAGAAGATGCAATGATCTGTGTGCACAAAAATGAAGACTGCACCCCTCAGTATGAAGACTTGTCAATCTCTGGTTCCCCCTTCTTCCCCCTACAGTGAATGTACAATGAGTGCAACTTGTTTAACTGGTAATGAGGGGAAAATGTATATATGTTTCTTTTTTCCTCTCATATATGTAAGTGTATAAATATATATACATGCATACAAACAAATATGAAAAAAAAAAAGAAGAAAACAACTAAAACAGCAGAGAGGAAGGAACTATTAAGTGTATTTTTATTTATACAACACCTTTCCATCAGCAGGGACACCCAACTCTTCTGACAACTGGGGATGAATAATCCACTTATAAGCTTCTTTCAGCTGAACAATGTCATCTTTTGCCAAGGAAAGGCCCAGATTTCTGAATCACAAAGAAAAAATAACTTGCACAGAGGTCTGTCAAAAGATAGCTACATTACATATAATATTTCAATACAGTAACTAGTGCCAGGTAAACAAGCAATGCACAAATAAAAAAGGACATACATACTAAGCATACAGACCATGGCATGGAGAATGAAAGGCTGTTCCAAGACCTCCTATAATGCCACTTAATCTTTGTCTTGAATTAGAAAAGTGTTGAGGAAACATTAAGATCAGGCCAGGATTCCCAGTAATATGCTTCTCAAACACCTGAGAGCTTGGCAGGGAGAAGCTGAAGGTGAAGCTACTCCATGTACAGTCAGCTCAAGCACAGCAAGGAATATGTTGCCTCATCCCTGCCTCTGGCTGAGCATTCCTGCCAGCACTTCCATGCTGACACTACACAGCTCCTTGCTGAGGAGCCTCAAAAAAATCAAAACAGACACACAAAAAACAGCTGCCATCTTATCCTTCATAACCATCAAGTAAACTGGACAACTGGATAAGACTATAAAATAACTTCTTCCTGCTCTATATAAAACAGTTCTTTTCAGACAGCAAAAGCTGTGGACAAGAAATAATAATAATAAAAACAAATGACAGCATATGCAATTCTGAATTTCCTTATGTTTACTTTTGAAGGTACAGAATGAATGAAAATCTTGGCAAAGTATGGAAGAAGTGAGAGCACATACTCCACAACTATTAGCACAAGTACCTTTATATGAAAGCAACTGTCTTGAACTCAGAAATACAGCATTAATTGCTTGCTTAAAGTTTTCTCTTAGCACAGGTCTCAGCAAACATACTGCATTAAGTGGTTTCTCATTTCTACTATGCTGGAAAAAAAAGTTATAGTAAGAGTATCTCTCCTTTCTTTATATCTGGAGAACTCTATAACAGAAGTGGCAAGAAGGGTGCCAAAAGAAATTACTCACCCCATTTCCTGTTTTACCAGCAGCCAAGCAGCATGCTACAGGTCACCAGACATGGCCAGGCCCAGGAAGAGGAAAGAAAAAGAAAAAAAAAATAAGGAGGGCATGTGAAATGAAGGCTCAAAACTCCCAACAATTTGAGAGACTGTTAGCAGAAGGAAAACTGTTTTAAAAAATGAGTAAGCATTAGGATTAGGAACCTGTGGACTGCAGCATTACAAGGCTGCCTTACAAACCACCATGAAGTATATTGTAGTCTTGTTTGCATAATAACCCAGATAAAATCATAAATAAAAAGAGTTTCCAATTGAAATTCCTTGAACATAATTCTGAGCTAGACAATATGACAACCATAGAACTGGGTCTAGAAACCTATATTTGACAAATGCCAATTAAAAAAACATCTTATATGACTTGCTCCAAAGCACAAGGAGGGTTGGTATTCAGTTAAATGGCTATTCTCACCCCTTAGCTCTGTTTTATGGGTGTACAACTACAAAATAAAGAAAGCTTCTTTGCCTAGTAGCTCAATTAGACCATAGGTCAAATTTAATCTCCTCTCTCTTGACCTCAAAATTGAAAGAGAGTGAAAGAAATTACTTTTCCCCTTCAATTAAGAGGGAACAATAAAT
Organism: Corythornis vintsioides; assembly: GCA_025447755.1. Taxonomy (NCBI): domain Eukaryota; kingdom Metazoa; phylum Chordata; class Aves; order Coraciiformes; family Alcedinidae; genus Corythornis; species Corythornis vintsioides. The sequence continues at coordinate 46,430 of JAOEGS010022777.1, forward strand.
TAGGGTACTGTGACCACAGAAGCAAAAAGATCCCAAATTTCATATCACATTCAACCACCAAGCCAGCCAAGCCCTGTACTCCTATGCCTCTGCTCCCCTGCTCTGCTCTCTCCCAGCTGTATGAGAAACAGGGGATCAGATCCCTCTACTTCATAATTACTTGATGTTTGTGAAGTGGTTTGAAAATGAAAAATGCTCATTACAAAGCTCAAGCCTGCAGGGCAATGCTTAAGAGCAAATAATATTTCTGCAGTACAGTAGCTCAGGCACTATATTGATTTCAAGCTGCTGGATATTATTCCAACGCTGTCTGAGGGATCGCGGTGGCAACAGTTGAAATACCAAGTGCAATCCCAGCCCCAGCATTTGTCCTCTCTATTAAAAAAGAGCTTCAAGATGGGGAATTCCATGATGAGGTGTACACAGTCCAACAGGGACTAATGACTACAGATGCTATTTGCATCCGTGTCCTTGCAGCAAGTACCAGAATGATGGATCACAACTGAGACTCCAGACACAGCTCACAGTCGCCCTTTTGAAGGGCACGACTCACTTCATATTCTAATATAGTTGTCTGACATAAACCTGGGACTCCTGGAGTTATGATTTATTTTAATCAGTTATCCTACTTGTGGTAAGAGGTGATGGCTTCTTTGCATTACAGATACAAATACTATGCAAATGTAAATTTTATGTCCCGCTCTTCGGCAGCTCCTATAAGTGCATTTTAGACTTGGCAGGATGACAACTCTCATAATTAAATTAGTTGAAAGTAATATTAAGAGGCAGTTTCTGATTTTTTTATTTTTTTTTTTTTGTTAAAAAGAAGCCAGAAAAATCTGTGTGTCACACAAAAGGTCAATGGGAGGCAGGCTGTCTTTGGGGTGTCCTTTTATTATAAAATAACATGTGTTCTGATACAAAGAATTTAAAGCAGAATTTAACATAAGACCTCTTGCCAACACAAAGCATTTGGAGATATTGGAGATATTTTGACACATTACTTGATTTTCTGCAAAACAGGAAATGTTTTTACCAATTATTTTTTTTGAAGTGATAAAAGGATAGGTGGTAAATAACCCCCCACAATTTTCAAGAGGTTCTTTCTCCACCATCACCCATTTTTACCACTTCAGGTAAAACACAGCTACACAAACAGCTGCTTTAGCACTTAGCAAGTCTGAAGGGATGGAATGTGAGGGACAGCAGGAACTTCCTAATGTAGACCTGCTCCCAGACAAACAAAAACTGTTTCCAAAGAGCACAGATTTGGCTTTGGAGCTTCCTCTTCACTCATCTCTCTCCACCTATTCATTTCTCGACCCACACCACAACTTTTATTCTCCTGGTTGTACCAAGCACTGCAGTGTTGTAGTAATAAACCTGTGTTTCTACCAACTCTATTTGCCAAGTTTTCCCAGTCCACACAGTCTCAGTGTATCATCAACATTTCAGTCAGCACGAGGAAGCAGCAGGAGGAAGACTTTGAAGCAAACTATCATTTCTTGCTTCCATTTACAGCTGAGGCTGCCTCAAAAGCAGACAGAAACACTTGCTATGCCTGTTCTGATAGTGTGAGAGCATCACAAAGCTACAACAGCAATGCAATGACACCCCCTACCGAGGCATCCTGGCAAAGAACCACAAGGGTGAGGAAAAACAGCATCATCAATTTTTCTTTCTTCACCTCCATCACTACATACCTAGGCTCTAGGGGGGCAGGAGGGGGAGGGAAAGAAGTTCTTTTTAAGCTAGATGAACTATAGCTGTCAAACAAAAGATGCCTAATGGAAATATATTAGGAACTTAATAACATTGGAATTGGGACTGTAGCCAGAAGATTTCGTGCATCATTTTGGTTTTTGCTTATCAAGGCTCTAATGAATGGAGTAAAGGAGGTCTCAGTAATGACTAGAAAGGTAGACTGGAAATGGAAAAAAAAATAAAAATAGTTGCCTAAGGTTCCTCTTTTTCTGCACACTTAAGCCTATGCCAGGTATAAAGTTGGAGGAAGTCTGACCTACACTTGGGAGTTTTACAGAGCATCATGAGCAGAGGTGTGCATCCATATATTCAGCTTGTCTGAAAATGTTTGGTTTTTTTTTTTTGCATATCTCAGTTTTTGGATGACAATAAAATGAAATGGGAATAAGGACAGGCCATCCAGCCAGAAAACACAAAGGAACTTGTTCTGGTGTTATTTTACTGGACACAGTGGCAACACAGTGTGCTTAATTTCAGGTGGGAAGTAGAGAATCTTATGTTCAAGAATTACACTTCTTTCTGCCATGTTCACTGAAGCTTCTACTGAATCTTACCATAGCAGGCATCTAACAAAGATTTACATGCTGCCCTTTGGAACAGTATTTTTGCATCACTTTATATCAGAAAACAGAAGAACACTGTAAAGCTTCCAACAACTAAGTTTACTGATGAAGTTATACTATTCTCCCTCAATTAAAAAAATAAATAAAATACTAGGGTTATAGAGATGTGGTGCCTGGGGATAGGGCTCAGTGATGGACTTGGGAGATGTAGTAGATGATCTTAAAGGTCTTTTCCAACCTTGATGATTCAATGATTCTATGACTGAAATGTAAACAGTTTAAGTTTGATTAAAATTGCAATCAAAATCAGTAGTTTTACAACTGCTAGAAGCTGTAGTTGCATAAATCTAAACTTGCAACAATGCCCAAGACAGGTGATTATTAAAATGTGTATTTTCACATCATTTAAAATTCTGAACAGCTAAAGAGTTCATCTTCCAATTCCTTCATTTGTATTCTGCACTACTGATTGCCATTTATTTCAGGAAAGACACCAGCTGTGCAGTTCCTTCTTAGAGAAGTTCCACAAAGCAGAGCTAGCATCTGGACCAAATGGAACAATACACTGAGGGTTTAAAGAAACTCCTTTCAGATTTTCAGATGTAAAATATCTCCCGGGCTAACTGGAAACTGAAGCAACTCAGATGCTTTATTAAAATCATACTCACCAAAAAGGAAGGGGAGAGCAGACTTCACTTCCAGCATGTGTTTTTGGTTGTTTTGTTTTTGAACAACAGCAATTAAAAATCAAACCACCTCCAGCTTGTACATTCCACAGTTACTTTCTTTAATACACATTTAAGTTATGAAGAAATATCTGTACACACTTACCTCCCTGACAGACAGCTGTGGGGGCAGTGATACAGAAAAGACAAAGCTAGTGAATTGGTAGTCAGCAGAATGAACCTTTTGGCACACCTGTGAGGGAAGGTGTTTAATATTAAACCACAACAATGGATAACAAGTTATCCTTATTGCTATGAAACAACCAAATGCATTATTGGTGATGGTTATGTGTCCCTACTGGAAATAAGATTAAATACACATGGAGAAGTCATCCAAAACATCAGGGATTTTAGCAAATGTTAAAAGACAAATTCTGAGGTTTCAAGATAAAATCAACATCTCAGACAGGGAAATCTCATAAAATAATAGGGCTTTGTAGTGCCTTAAATGCTGTCAGATTTTTCATTGTCACTCAAGAGAATAACTGCAACAAGTGTAGAAGTGGATTGTGTAAAAATATATATACATTCTGCCAATGAAAACAGACATAATGCACTGCAACAACAGAAACTATACTATGCTGTTTTGTCCCATTTTTAGATATATTCATGCTTTTAAGCCAAATAATTTTCTATTATAACTCTGTTAAACAGCTCAAATGCAAGTGTGATACTCTAGCTGCTATTTCAGTTTGTCACATAAGCAGTTCTATTGCTCAGAGATGATGTTTGCAACCCTCACTGTACCCATACTGTCTCCTACCCCATATTTTCTTCAGTATTTATGATCTGTTGTATCTCCAAAACTTTTTATTTCTCTGTGGCTTTCTAAACAGTAGTGCATTATAAAGATAAACTTATGCTATCTTAGGAACAGCTGTTGATGCCTCCTGATTTTCCTTTCACATAAGGGAGGTCACCATTTAAAGTGAGGTTTTCCTTGTCACCTAAGCAGCTGAACCTCAGGTTATCTCCTACATTCATGTACCCAGGTATCTGTTGGTCCATTTTTTGAGGAAAATGTGCTCTGAGCAGTAATTCCATTGCACCTGCACTGCTGTTCTTTTTTTTTTTAAGTTACACTGTACCAAGACCTGGGTAAAATCTGGTGCTCAGAGTTCATTTGCCAGGGGCACAGGAGAGATGTTAACAGTCAGTGAGCAGAATGTAGCTGAATGGCGCCATCTACACCTCAAATACTCCACATAAACAGGGAACTGTTGCTGTTTGTTTTCCAGAATCTTTCAATTGTTTAACTGCACGGTGGTTTTAATGACCAGTTCTATACCGTTGGCCCCAACATACACAGAAAAAGGACACAGAAAGACAAAGAGCTGCTACTTACCTTTTGAACAAAGTCAACCTCACAGAACTCCTGAAGTATTCCCAAACACACATTGCAAACCTCCACAGCAGAGCTCTCCACTGCAGTGATTTCATCATTAACTGAAGGAATCTGCTGGAGCTCTCCATTGTGGTTCACATCATTGAGCCCTTCTTCTGTGTCTTCAAGTCTGATTCTCTTACAAGGTGGATCAGCTGTGTCAAAACAAACTGTCTCTTCTTTTTCTTGATTCTTTTTCAGAAATTCTTTGAAATCCTTCATCAAATCCTACCACAAACAGAGAAATCATACTGTTGCTGTTTCTTCTTTCTCCAGTGCTGTAACAAGCATTTACAAACACAATTCTATAAAGCAGTACTAACCACTCCAGTTAAGCCTTAGTATATGTAATTAATAACTTGGAATTTATTCTGAAAGACAGCTACACAACTAAAAACCTTCAAGCTGTATTTCTCTCTAAATGTTACCCAGAGAAATTGAATTTTTCTGAACAGACTTCTTTATCACCTAGGAGTGAAAATATTTTACAGACCTGACTTGCAGAAACATATTTATCTTTGCCCCCATAGCTATTCCATGAAAATATATGTTTATTGCTTTTTGCCATTTAGATTGTTAGAACTGGACTCCCAGATCACCATTAGCCCAGGTGACTAGGAAGACAGCTGGCTAGTATTGTGTGAGAAGAAACTGAGCACAGATACAGGTGAGGGTGAAATTAAATACATAGAAGAAGAACATCATATAAAGAGAGAAGCCTACAAAAATTAAAGGATGTATTGGTGAGGAGAAAGAATCACTGGCATGTCTCCGGATTTTAGGAAGGATGGGAGAGAGGCAAGTTGAGACAGGAAGATGAAATGGTCTTCAGTAACAAAGACAGCAGGTACTGTGTTGTTCCAACTCAGAAGACAGAGATGCAAAAGAACAAAAAATGGCACACAGAATGAACACTTCTCAAATGATTGCTAGAAAGTGGAAAAGGGTAAGGAAGAAAGATGTTAAATAAAAACTCTGAGGAGTTTCAACTTGAACAAAGGTGAACCAAGACAGACAGCAGAAGATGCAAGCATGAAGACAAGGGATTAGAGCATGTAACTGGACATGTTTATTTGGTTTATGCAATGAGAAAGGTCTCCAAGAACCAATGTGGAGGAGGAATGAACAGCCAAAGCCAAGTTGAGGGTTATCAAATACAAGAACAAAGGCAATAAATGATGTGTACACCTCAGAAAAAATGGCAGAACACTTAATTTCAGCAATAAGGTCAGCTAGAAGTGATGCCTAATAACACTGTGTTTGATTGGAAAAGGAAGATTTATCCTTAACCTGTGCTTCTCAATTCTTCAGTGACATCCTCCTACTAGTTCTACTGAAAGAAGGAATTAGGAGGCCAAAACATTTGGAGCATAAATGGCTCCTCCTCTGCATCAGCTGCACTGCCCACAGCCCCTTTAGCACTTACTCTGTTATAGAACAGAAGGAACAGTGACAGCTGCCCTGCTTCAGAAGCAGCAGAGTGATACTGTGCTTTGCCTTCTCAGGCAAACAGCCCAAGAACACAACCACCTTCTCCTCCAAGGCAGTGCAAAGAACACTGCATTCATACCTTCACACATCCTAATCAGGAGTACAAAGAGCAAACCTTGTATGGATGTCTATAAAGTGGCTGTGATCCTATGCAGCAGAACCTCAAAATACATCGTGGGCAAGTGCCAGTGTTCAGTAACAGCTGGACAATTGGCCTGTCCTTTTCTGTTAGTGAAGACATTCTGGGTAATTCTAAAATCAAGAAAAAGACAAGAAAAAGGTTTAGAATAAACAACATTCAGCAATTCAACAACAGAAAGACTCATTCAACAGCACCATATTTAGAATCACTGGCTATTTTTTTTCCCTTTTTTAACCTTTAGAGAAAGTTTAGGACACGTTTGTCTTAAATCAAAGGCACCATAGATTGGAAGACCAACACAAAAAGACCACTGACTCAGGGAAAAGCTTCTGTACTTCCTAGAAAAACCTGAGTTCTGACAAAGCTATGCTGAGCATCTGCCCACGGTTTTATAATAACTGTTTTATAATAATAATTTTTTTTAAAATAAAGTGCATTACATGGTGTGATATTCTATACTGAATGGAGGAGGTGGAATCAAGACATATTAAATTAAATGTAAAATGAAAATTCCTTCTAAAATTTCAGCAACTAAAGAATCAATGTATTAAAAATGGCAAGAAAAAAAAAAAAAGACCCCAAAAAACAGATGCCATCCTCTTTTGTCAAAGCCCTAAAGGCAAAGGAAGCCTTTTCTACTCATTAACGCTTTCAATATTTTAGTATTTCTTATTTCCCATCTCAGCCACAGGACTCCCAATTTTTTTGAGAGATTTCATAATGTTTGGGGTTTTTTTTCCTAAAATATTAGTTTGATTTTCTGCCATTCTATCTGCCCAGAACTTTAGAACAGACTCACTGATTTGGCCAAAATTGAATAACAGACAGAACTCTCAGCATTTTTTTTGGAAAAATATGGAAAAAGAGCTATTCCCCATGAGGTGCTCACCCTTGGGAAACTTTAGGAAGCACAAAAGAATCACCAGTTGTTCAGACCAAAGGTTTGATTACTCTGCTGTCACCCAAAATGTGAATAAGCAGGTGCCACAGGAAAATAACTGCATGCAGGGCAAATACCTCTGCCAAGTGCTTTCTGCCTCTACTTATTTCTGGTTTGGGGGATTCTTTCACTCCACGTGGCTTGGTTGTTGTTAAACCTCAACACATTTTTTTCCTCCAATCCTCTTTGAAACACTTCGGCATCTGCATCCTCTGGCGAGGAATTCCACAATAGCCGCTGACAGATGACCCACCAGATTCTGTCTGGGGCTTGTTTCCCTCAGAGCAACACTTCTCATCCCCTCAACCAGCACTTCAAACATCGCCACGTTACGTGGCACGTCTCAACCGAGAGATTTAGGGCAACGAAACCCTCAACACTTGAATTTCCATTAGAAACCCAACACTTCCAGGGGAGGATTTAACGGGGCTCGCCGAACGCGCCCTCAGACCGACCCCAGGCACCGGCCTCACGGAGCCGCTTCTCCCGCCGCACCCGGGGCCTCCCGCGTCTCCCACAGCAGCCCCCGCCACACGACAGGCCAGTCGCGATACCGACGAGCCCAGCCGCGCAGGGAGAGCCCCATAACCCCCCTCACACTCTCACACACGAGCGAGCGCCCCAAGCCTTAGAACCCTTACAGCCCCTCACACGCGGCTGAGGCGGGAAGGGAAAACGGGGACCGCGCAGCACAGGGCCGCCCTCCCCCGGGAAGACCGGAGGAGCCGTAAATAGGCTCCGGGGTATTGCTGCTGCCACTGCCACCACCCCCCCGCCGATCACCTCACGGAGCCGCTGACTTCACACAGGGCCTCAGCCAGCCAGCCAGCCAGCCGCCCGCCCCCCTCAGCTCTTCCCTCCCACCCCCTTCGCGCCGCCTTCCCGCCTAAACCGACTCCAGGCTTGCGCAGCGCGACGCAGAGCGCATCGATGGGCCGGCGCGGCGGGAAACCCTGCGCCGACTGGCGGTAGGTAAATAGCTCGGCGCTCGAGTGTTGAGTCTCCCGGCGAGCGGGGCCGGGCCGGGGGCAGAGCGGGGCCCGCAGCGAGGCGGAGCCTGCAGTGAGGCGGAGATGGCGTCGCAGCCGCCGCCTCCCAAGCCCTGGGAGAACCGAAGGCTGGCGGGCACCGTGGCGCCGGCTTTCCAGTGAGTGCGGGAGGCGACCCCCCCGGCTCTCCTTTGCCCGGGGAGGGCCTCGGAGCGTTGTTCCCCCTCAGAGCTGCCGCGCGGCCTCCGCGTCGGGCCCCCGCTTTGGCCTGCTCCCCTGAGGCGGGCTCAAAGGTCGGGCCCAGCCGGGCAGTGCCCCAGCGGAGCCTGAAGGGGGGGTTTGGGTGACCCGCCGTGGGTTGGGGTACCTGCTGGGGTGGTTTGAGGCTGTTTGGCCCGCTGTGGTTAAGGGTTGTGTGGCCGGCCGGGCCCGATCTCCGCTGCATCCCCGGGCTCGGTGGGGAGAGGGAGCGAGAGGCTCCTGCGAGGCGCTGATCTCAGACCCCAGCTGCACGTTTCATGTGCTGAGGGTGACGCTGGAGGTGTTGCCGCCGGTGGACAGAGCGGGGATGTCCGTTCCTGGGGATTATTTCGCGTGTATATAGCTCCCTTAATCATTTAGGTGCCCTACCCTGGACTCTCTCCAGTAGCTCTGTCTTTCCTGAGCTGGGGAGCCCAAAACTGGACACAGTATTCCAGGTGGGGCCTCACCAAGGCAGGTCCTTTGGGGGGAAAATACAGGTCCTTTGGGGGGAAAATACAGGTCCTTTGGGGGGAAAATACAG